>BJBW01009248.1:0-37906 GCA_004320125.1 Scolopax mira
TATGAAGCTGAGGCAAGGGAGATTTAGATTAGATATTAGGAAAAATTACTTTACTGAAGAGTGGTCAGGCACTGGAACAGCCTGCCCAGGGAGGTGGTGGAGTCACCGTCCCTGGAGGTATTTAAGAAATGTGTAGACATGGCTCTTCAGGGCGTGCTCTGGTGCCCAAGGTTATTGGTTTGTGGTGGGGTGTGGGTGTGGGGTTTAGTTGGTGGGTGTTTTTTTCGTGTGTGGTTTTTCTGGGTTTCTTGGGGGTTTTGGGGGGGGGTTTTGGGGGTTTTTTCTAAGGTTTGTTTGTTTGCTTGTTTGTTTTTGTTTTGTTTTTTAATGTGGTTGGGCTCGATGATCTCAAAGGTCCCTTCCAACCACTAAGATTCTGTGATTCTGTGATTCTCAAGAGGGTTTCTGAGCACTGGGTGCATGTGCCCATTTGGTTCCTGTTCCCAAATTGCACCCAGACAGCCAGAGGGAAGGTAGCAATGCTGTCTGACTAGTGTGCAAATGCCAGAGGACCTCTACGCCTACCAGGGGTGGTAACTAGGGATGTATGTCTCAGCTCACTGATGGCCCAGGTTCCCATGCCCTGACTGCTCTAGCTGGGATGAGAGGCAAAAGACACAGAAAAAATACCCAATTCCAGAAGTGCAGTAAGAATTTGAGGTTTTCCTCTAAAGGAGACACTGCTGAAGCTATGGGGTGGTTTTGGCAAACACACCTGAGGTGTATGGTAACACAAGCAAGGCACCTCTGCCAGATGCACCACAAGGAGAGAACACGACCCACCATGAAAGAGCTCCACTCCTCCCCATCATCCTTCCCAGGCGCCTGCAGGGCACCCTGAGCACATCTCTTGGAGCTTCCAGGCAGGAGGTTGATCGTCCACCAAGTCCTTCCCACTAAATAAAATGAAACTTAATGCAAGTAAAAGGAGATTTTTTTTTTCTTTATACAGAGAGTAAGCTTTTAAGTGTTTCTTGCAACAGTGAACATAAGGTAATTTTTAAAATATGGCATTTCAGCAAAAAATTCAGTTGCTGTGATTTGACTGGAAAAGAAAACCACACAAATATTGGCAGATTAGTGGAAGGAATCTATACTTAAAATTCAGCCCATTTCACTCATTATTCAGAAGCGGTCACTTAACAGTGAAGGCTGCCTTGGCAGTTTCATCAAAACAGTACCTTTCAGTCAAATAGCAGAACTTTTTAATGTGATATATTCAAGAAATATGGCGAAATAGAAAATACTAGTCACAAAGCCGTGGCAGATTTTTACGGAAGAAAACCATTAAGAGGGAAGGGGTTACAAGAAAGTGAAACGTCTACAGCAATTCAAAGATGAGCTGGTATGGCTTGCCTTCTATATTGATTTTGCTTTCTGCTTAGCAACAGGATTTCATGCTGGTTATATAAAAATACAGAGAAACCCACAGATCTTCTCTTGCTTGCAAAAACACACAACAAAATTATTTAGGATAACCTGATCCAGAAACATTGCTGGTGTTAATCCTAGATGGAGTCGTTATTAAACATTATTAACGTTTGGAAGATTCAAACAATAAAATGCAAACCCAAGTATCTAATCTGTGGGGAACTAACTGGAAGCACTTGCTTGTGTCTGAAAAAGGCTTTGTCGTTCATTTGATTAAATAAATCTTTGCATGGAGTCCTGTTCAAACATATCACAGACAACAGAAGACAGAAGACAAAGGAGATGGGGAGATGGAAAGCAGCTTAGGGAAGTGGGCTGTCCATAATGGTGCGTTTCAGAGAAGAGGGTTTATCAAACATTATATAAATCTGCATGATAAAACAAGTATTTGTGTTGAAGCAGTCCTGTGCAGCTTCCCAGCAATGTTACGATATTATACGTTTGGCCTAGGATGTTTTGATGATGAATAACACCCAAACTGACAGCTGCTGCAGAACTACTGGAACGTTCATTCGAGACGATTGGCCTGAAGTTTCCAATGCATCCGCTTTGATTTCACTAACCTTTCATGTGTCTGTGATAATGATGCTGAGTGTATTCCCCAGAAAGCACATTTTTGCCTGTGGCTAGACACCGTCATCCTGGAAGATGCTCCGTGTTTTCTGCTGTCGCCAGGATTAAGTTCGGCTCGTTGGGAGCTGAATTGTCTTTGCTCACACGGCCAGCCTCGTTTGCTCCACGTGACCCCCTCTCCTGCCCCCCCAGCCCCACGGCACTGCCTGATCTGCCTTTTCTTAGAGGAGAGGATGGAAGATTGCTCTTGCCTGGACCTGCGGTGGTGGCTCGGGAAATCACAACACACCTTTTGTACGCAGGAGCAAGAAATTTCTGTGATTGTTTGGCAGGAGAAAGGCGATTTAGGGAAGATTGCTTTTAAGACACACATCCTTCTCCCTCTTTTGTGGCTTCCCCCAAATACAGGGTGAGAATAAATCGTCCGGTGACATTTGAAGCCGGTATTTTTGTAAATTATAAAAGAAACAGTTCTTCAGTTAGCTGGCAGTCACCCTGTGGCATTTAATGTTAAAGGAAACCCACAGAGCTGGGCTCATCTTATGTGCTCAGTCCAGTAATCTCAACATTTGTGCCCAGGCGTAGTTTTCCTGCCTGTTTAAAGAGCTCAGTGTCTCCCTTGGTGCCCCACCAGCCCAGCTCGTGGCTCCTCAGATCACTGCAAACCTCTTCCTGTCTTTAACTCCAAATCTCCTGCCTTCAACTGCCCTGTCGGAAGCCCTGGCTCTCAAGATGGGTGACCATTTATAGATGTTAATGGCATATTGTGGTGGGCTGGCCCCGGCCAGCAGCCAGGCATCCACCTGCCTGTCACTTGCTCCCCTTTCCTGGGGAAATGGGGAGAAAGAAATCAAAGAGAGGAGAAAAGACGTGTGGGTTGAGATAATGGAGTTTAGTAAGAAAAGCAAAAACTGCACATGTAAGAATGAAGACTTCATTCGCTACGTCCACCAGCAGGGAAATGTCCATCTGCTTCCTGGGAAGTGGAGCCTCAGCCTGGTAAATGGCTACTCGGGAAATAAAATGCCATAATCACCAACAGCCCCCCTTCCTCCTCCTTCCCCTTACTGCAGAGCATGACATCATGTGGTGTGGGATATCCCTTTGGCCACCTGGAGTATCTCCAAGTGCCCTCCCAACCTCCATCCCAGCCTCCTCACCTTGGGAAAGGGTGGGAGAGAGAAAGCCTCGACCCCGTGTGAGCTATCAGCCATAGCCAAAACACCACTAACACTGGTTTAGCCCCAAACACGAAGCTCAGCAAGACCCAGGCAGCTTTAGGGGGCCAAGGATGTATATAAGAGAAACGTGCTTCTCGGCACTCCCTTCTTGGACATGGGAAGGTCTCTAATGAGCAGACAGAGTGGTCCCAGGCAGCACCGAGGTGGGCAGATGGACGTGTCAGGTGGAGGGGGTGTAAACCTGGTGAATCTGCTGTGGAAATCCTCTGATTTTACTACTTACTGCATCTCTTTCTAAAATGCATGCCCTATCCCTAAAAATTGTACTTATTTTAGCTACCACACTGCTCAGCAGGGGTGAAAACACCCCCGGGAACAGGCACGACGTGCTCAGAAGGGCTGGCTCTGTATTTAAACAGCAGCTCTGGTCAGGGGTGAGTGATTTCCTCTGAAATGCCATTGCTTTATCATAGCTCAGCCTCAGCTCCAAGAATATTTAAAAAACTCTTTTGCCAGCTGTCAGTGGTGCTTCAGTAGCTCAAACGCTTGCACCTTTCAAGCTGGATTTTAATCATTTGATATGAATCAGCACTTGAGCTGTGAGGGGGGAGTAGACAGGTAGCCCTCGACAGCACCCGAAATCAGAACGGGTGTCTGAGTGTCACTCGGCAGCACCGGCACCTGAAATGCCACCCTGCAAATGCCACCCTGCAAATGCCACCCTGCAAGCCCAGCCCACCCACAGCCCCATGCTGTGCTGTTGTATTGGTCAGACCAACACTTTAATTCCAGTCTAAGAATGCTTACTCTTAAATTCTTTCTTCATTGACCTAGCCAAAGCTAGGTGTTTTAAGCTGAAATAAAAGGAATTTTCCCCCGTTTGAATAAATCAGCTTGGTTTCCAGCACATTTTACAGAGAGTAGGTGCATCTCCTGTACAGGTGACCTGGGGCACTGATGTGGCCTCAGAAAGGCAGTGGGGCACCATCCCACCCATTCCCAAGAAATGCCCTGGGAAGATGGAGGTGAAAGCCACCACAGGCTTCCTCTCAGCCCACATTCACCTCCCGTTGGGGCGACCACACGCTCGGCAGGTAACAGGCACTGCTTTCCTCTCTGCAATAGGACGTCCATCACCAAGCCATCACTTGCACAGAAAGGGTGGCCAAGCATTGGAAGAGGCTGCCCAGGGAAGTGGTGGAGTCACCATCCCTGGAGACACTTAAAAGGACACGTAGATGCGGTGCTGAGGGACATGGCTTGGTGGTGGACTTGGCAGTGTTGGGTTGGTGGTTGGACATGGTGATCTTAAAGGACTTTTCCAACCTCAGTGATTCTATTCTGGTCTATGACTCTTTTCCCTCATGTGTACGTTATGGCCCCCTACACTGACTTTGGGAGAAAGCACTTGAAATGTAGTTTCTCACAGTTTTCTTCAGTGAGACCACCCTGTCCTCACACAAGCAAACTTACCTGAACCTTAAACTTAAAATCATCATTTATTTTTACTTTTCATCACTTACTCATAAGTTCCAAAAAATAAGAAGGAGAGAAGGAATAGATGTGGTTGTGTTTTTTTTTTAAATAGAGCTTTTTATATAGCTCTGAGTGGGGTTTAATCTGTTTACCCATGTATTTTTACTCTCCTCTCGTGCATTTGTGCTCTCTGCTCTTTCCGGTCTTTTCTCTTTTTCATCACACTTGAAATGGAACACGAAAAGGGAGAACACTGCATGAGAGCCATTTAAAAGTAATTAATCACTGTGCTTAGCCTTCTAGAAAGACCTCTACAAAACTGCCCCCCGCTTTAAATTAGACATGTAATGAAAATAGCAATTCAGAATTCTCAGCAGTGTTTTCATCAGCGCTAAATATTATTTATGCTGTTGTTAAAATACGTCAGTGATTTATGAATTTATCAGTCCTCGCTTAGGGGTTTATTGAAGAGCTTGCTGGTGAGGACAATGAAGTCCTTCACTGTAAGTAAAATATTATTAAAAGCATAACCTATAGTATAGTCTATAAAGATGTAGGGTTCAGTGGGTATAGTATAACCTATAGTCCAATGGTTATATAGTTTATATATAACTATCATATCTAGTTATATATGTATAATTCAATGGCTATAGCATAATCTTTAAAGATGCAGCAACCTGCTCTGGTGGGAGGTGTCCCTGCCCAGGGCAGGGGGGTTGGAACTCGATGATCTTTACGGTCCCTTCCAACTGAAACGATTCCACGGTTCTATGATTCTATGCAGGGTTCATTCTGAATTCAGAGTGTTAGGGTTTATATCTGTGGAGCCGAAGTCGACAAAGTGTTTCCCTAACATAGTTCCTGCCTTTGATCACCTCTGTTATCTGGATTATGAGCAAACAGGACATGAACTTGCAACTTGTGCCCCTTTCTATTGCCAGCAGTAGCAGTAAAATACTTTGGGGGGGGGGAGGGGGGGGAAAGGGGAGGTGCGTGGGTGGGAAGATAACTTTGTCTCTGCCAAATAATGACATTATTGCTGTTTTTCAGGGGGCTTCTGCCTCCCTGGCAGCCCTGCCGGTGCTTTTTCCAGGCTTTTTGCCTGAATTAACTGGAGCCGCAGAGTAAACAGAATTAGCCAGGTTGGTACAAATGGAGGGTTGTTCGCCAACGGCTTCCTGCCTGCCCGGGAGCGCGGCGGGTAATGCCTGCTGTCATTAAGCCCCTTATTTAACCGCACGTACGGCCGGGAGGGCATGTTTGTGTTTCACTTACACAGATACGATTAGCTGTTCTCGGCGCTCGTCTGCTGTAAAAACCCTGAGTGTGTCACGGGCTATTACCCGAGCAAATGTAATGCCCCGAAAATAAACATGCCCCGCTCGTTTGCAGGCTGTAATTGACGGAAAAACAGGTGTTTCCCATATTCCGTGTGATTGCCTACACATATGGCTTCTTTTATACTGCCCTTCAATTACTTGGTAGTGCCGGCTCCTGCAGGAAAAGAAATGGTGTTGCCAAAAAAGAGTGGGTTTCAAGAGTGTTCTTTGGTCCGCAGCCAAATTAAATATAAGCAGCGCAGCCCTTTTTAGTATTTAAATAATTAAACTGCAGCAGCTACCACATCCACTTGAGCCATCAAACTGTGTTTCCAGCCTCTCTTGTTCTAAAATGTGGTGCTCTGACCAGGCAAATTGAAGCTACATATCACACAAATTCCCCCATTTGAACAGCGTTAACGTTCTCAAAGTGGACCTTTCAAAGAGGATCAGTAAAATAATATCGACACCCGCGTAACCGGCTGGTTTTGCACTTTACAACTTGAAGTTTTGTCTTGCGAAAGCATTTGGGTCCCAACGGCGGTGTAGGACCCTCTGGTGTCGCAGTGTTTAAAAACAGGTGGATTTTTACAATGAGATGGGGGCAGAAATGCCAATGGTCACTTTATAGAAGAGGTCTTCTGCAACACATCACTATGGAGTCATAGAATCACAGAATGGTTAGAGTTGGAAAGGAACTTAAAAATCATTGAGTTACAACCCCCTGCTGTGGGCAGGGACACCTCCCACTAGACCAGGTTATTCAAAGCCCCCTCCACCCTGGTCTTGTTCTTCCAGGTAATGCACTCGGAGGAGAAATAAAAGGAGGAGGAGGAAGGGAGATAGCACAGAGCAGGTCCTCGGCTGTCAATGAAAGCCAGAGGTTTCCTGCAAAATTCTTCAAAACTGTCAGTGAGTCAGCACAACAGCATGACAAGCCACACTCAAATTGTGAACACTGGCAGTGGTGGGCAGTGGCCAAAACACCAAGTTGAGGGTTGGGTTGGTCTTTGATGCCCCTGCATTGATCTCTTCCTCTCAAACAGGTGTCTCTGTCCCTGCATCGCTGCCTCTTACCAAACAAGGTTTGCTGGAGATGGGTCTCTGCTTTGACCATGGGTAGCCGTGGAAGATCCCTGGCATCAAGGCGTGGGTCCACCTTCCTCTTCCAGTTCCACCCATATGGCTATGGTGGACATAGCATCTCCAGAACCTCTTCCTCTTCCTGCCTAAACATGCCTCTTCTGCCTTCCCACAGCCAGGGCCTGGCCTTTACACACGAAGGACGAGCAATATTTTAACCTAATTCAGTTTATTCAGTTGAAAGAAACCTCTGTGCTTTAAGGAAAAAAACAAACTTAGTTTCCTTTTGCAAAAATCAAATGGGTTGTCTGCACGAAGCGACATCAGAGATGAGATCGCTCTCTGCCTTTTACTGTGTGTCTGATTCAAAATAAAATGTCACTGCATAACACCCTGCTTCATCGAAGATAGTAAGGTGATAAGACGATGGCATTCCCTGGAAACGCTTTATTATTTTTTTATGCAGATAAACTTAATTCTTGCATCTGCCTTTGGTTTTCCTTATGCTCTGCTCCCCTTTATCTCTGCTGCCTCGGTGAGGAGGGCAGCCCCTCTGCTTCCACAGGGCGAGTGAAGAGGAGAGAAGGAGACTTCATTTCTTTGCAGCTTCCTGAGGTGCCTTCATGGCAGTGGCAGCTTCCTCACGTCACCAGACGCAGGGTTTTGTGCCTGTGCTTCCCACCTCGTAATTATTATATTTCTCGGGATTCTGGCTGCCATTTGTGCGGGGTAAGGTTTTGAATCCACCCCCCGCAGAGCAGGTTTTGCCTGACAACGCGGTTCCAGCCACCGGGATGGGCCAGTGGCCAGCGTAGGTGTGGAGAAGCCAACCTGGACCAGCTGGAGCTGAGGGCCCGACCCACGCCAGCCGTTGGGAACAGGTGTCGGGAGTGATGCCACAGCAGTTAAGCAGAGATTTGGCCTCAAAAATAAGGATTTGAGCCTTGAATATGAATTGCCAGCTCTAAATGTGTTCTCCCAACTAACAAGCAAGGAAATCGGGTGTCGCGGGGAAGTGCTCGGCTGTTCAAAACCTGTCCCTTTCTCTGTGGAGGTCTTTTTTGCAGGGTGAGAAACGCAGGCAGAAAAACTCAGCTACGGCCAGAAACCCTTGACAACGAGGAAGAGCGAGCCCCTGGGTTGCACTGCTAGGCACGACAGAGCAGGAGGGCTGCCCGGGGACACAGTGGGGCTTTCACGCGGGGCGTGCGAGGACGTTTCCAGTATCGTTTTCACCCAGATGCCCTGGAACAGGCTACCAAGCACCAAGCTCTTCCAAATGCCCCCGTGAGCTACGTGTGCCACCGGGGAGGCTCCAGAACACAAGCAGGCGGAGGCAGGTATTTATAGCTGATGAAGAAACATGAGATTTGAGGAAAAGCGCCTGCCCCGTGGGTTCTGATTTTAAGTTCATCCGCACTGCTGTAAAAATGGTTAATGTTCTGATAGAATTACTGCTGAGTTACGCCCTTCTTGGGTCAGAATCAGGACCGAGGGGCCTCATTCAGAGCTCTCCTGCGGGCGGTCGCCGCAGTCCCCGGAGGGTCAGGGTCAGGCACCGCACACTGGGCGTCTGGCCCACGTGCAAGGAAGCACTTTGCACTGGGTCTACAAGGAGACACTTCACCCTGGGAGATGCAGGAATCCCCACTCAGACACCACACACTGAAAAAGAAAAAAGCCCTCCAGATTTACTAACAATTCTCCACTAGGTGCAAAGAGGTCCTTATCAGAACGTGGATCCCCCAGAAGCACATCTACCTTAAATATCACATTAAACTGAAGTTACACACTAGAAATAATATTTTCATAATTGGTCCTGTGCTTGTTTCTGATGTTACACTCAGGCAGAATGCCCACTGGGCGCACTGGGGGCTGTATAAATCTTCCACTGATAAACAACAAACCTAAATTGTTTATGGAGCGTGAAACCATCATCTTTGACTCCACCTGATGCTGCTGAGCAAGCTGTTCCTTTTTGTCACACTATTATTGGCTGGGAGCACGGTGGGCCAGGCAGCATCCCTCGTTAGTGGATGGGATAACCTACTTTGTGCAGCACGTAGCTCATTCTCCAGCCCATCTAACTGAAGCCTGGCACAGAAGGAGACCCCAATAAATAAATACAAGCGAATGAATTCATAGAATCATAGAATTCTCTGGGTTGGAAGGGACCTTTAAAATCATCTAGTCCAACTGTCAACCTAACATTGATAAAACCCATCACTAAACCGTGTCTCTGAGCACTATGTCAACCTGTCTTTGGAATCCCTCCAGGGATGGTGCCTCAACCACTGCCCTGGACAGCCCATGCCAAGGCTTAAAAACCCTTTCCATGTAAAATTTTTTCCTAATATCCAATCTGAACCTCCCCTGGCACAACTGGAGGCCATTTCCTCTTGTCCCATCTCCTGAATTAATAATTTAGAAAAGTGAACTAAGGTTTTCAAAACAGTCTTGGGGATGGAGGTGTTCTAACCACTACCTAAGATTTGGGGATATAAATTGTGTCTGTATGACCGTATGGCTCTTGTTTCATTTCTCTACGCAGATAATGTCTCCTCACAGTTGCTCAATGCAAAACATGAAATTCAAGCCTAGTTTTAGTCTCGGTGATGAGAAATGAGAGAAAACACCCTTTGTGTTTTGAATAGAACAGCAGTGGTAAAACCGACAGGGGAAAGCCCACGTGGACCCAGCAGAGGCTTGGCCAGACAACCACATCCCAAGGAAACCTCTGAAACACGTTGCTAAAAATGGCACGGAGGGATCTTAAAGGCATCTGTCCAGGAAAGTGAAGAAAATAACGATTTTTGGCAGTGAGCACTGAGAAAACCACGCAGCAACTACAATAAATTAAATGGAAGAGAAAAGACAGGTCGCAGCTGCCGTCTGGACTCTGCGAAGCCCTGCCCTGTCGCCAGAGCACGTTGTGGAACGTGGGGATGGGCCAAAGCTGGGGAGGGGCTGCAGGGACCTCCTGTTGGCATGCTGTTCTGCATCGACAGGTATCCATAGTCTATGGGCGTTTCTGCTACACTTGCTTCCCACTCATCCTCTCTCCCTCCCTCGATCCACTCATATTCCTATTAATTTGGGCTCCGTGGACGTCACAGCCAGTTCTTCAGCCGCAGCTTCCCCATCCCCACGGGAACGCACGGCCCCTGGGGAGGCTCTCGCAACCCTTCCCGTCCCGGCACAGCGATGCCTGAGGCTGAGATCTCAGGCACCAAAACCCCAGCTTTTACAGTATTTTCCACCCCTCGTTGTTTTGCATTTATGTTTTCCACTATCTTCCTGTTTTAGAAGAGTAGGATGGGCATATCTGTCACTCTGCAACCAACAGAAGGAAAGCAGTGTTAAATCACAGCTCTGATACCTAAAAGCAACTTCATAAAATTTCCACTTTAAAGGTTGGAAGAATCAGGCAGTGAAATATTGTGTTAACTACAAACTGCAGCTGCTAAAAGGCTCAGAGGCAGAAGCAAGAGCGCTGAGGCAACATTAGGGAATTTTTAGAGGCGTTTTCTAACACTTCAGGAAAGACAATGAAACAGTAGTAGAAAAGCTAAATAAAACAGAAGGAGCTGAGGAAATGCACATGCAAAATGAAAATATGGAAATAAGAGTACTCAACATTGTATTTGCTGAGGGAGTGCCACACACATCCCACACTGTAAGGGTTTTAAGAACAAATATATATAAAATTTAAATTTATTTTAAAATAAGTAATTGTAGTTCAGGACACAGGCGTTTTGTTACACAACAGGCCGGGAAGCGGTGCCAATTAATGCAGCATACCGACGGTGTGCCGGGAGTACCGGGGGACGGTGCGCATTAATCAGGCAGTGGGTCCCGGGTTATTAGCTTAATTGAAAAATATAAAATAAAAACCCCATCCCAAACCCAGTTTTCCCCGGGTGGGTTTTTTTTTTTTTTCTGAGAGGGAGGAAAGGGGTCTGCGTTCTTCCCTGCCCCGCGGCTCGGGGTAATTATCGCTAATGAGGGTAAGGACCCCAAGGCTGCGCCCCCTCCCCCGGGAAACACGGCTCCCCACCCCCCCCCACCCCCCTCGGCTCGCCCCCCCCTCCCCTTTCTCCCGGGACCCGCCCCCCCGCCGGGAATTACCACCCTCCCCCTGCCGGGGGGCCAGGTACACTTTGACGTCAGGATGGTTGTCGTCGTTTTGACGTGTAAACACTCATTTCCATTCCGGCTCCGGAGGGTCTGGGCGTCCGCCGCAAGCCCCGGGCAGCCGCGCCGGGCCCCTGCCGCCGCCGCCCGCTCCCCCGGCGCTCGCCTTAGCAACGCCGGCGCCCGCCGCAGCCCGCCCGCCTCCCCGCTCCGCTCCCCGCGGCCATGGACGGGCACCGGTGCGCGGCCCTGGCGCTGCTGGCCGCCTGCTGCCTGTGCCCCGCCGGCGGCGGCGCCGAGCGGCAGTTCCTCAACGAGTGGGCGGCGGAGATCCCGGCCGGACCCGACGCCGCCAAGGCCATCGCCCAGGAGCTGGACTACGACCTCGTGGGGCAGGTATGGCCGGCATGAGGGGGGCTGGCGGGGAGGGGGGACCGCCGCGCCGCGCCGACCCGCGAGGCTCCATTCCCTCCGACCCTCCCTCCCTTCCACCTTGGGGCTGCGCCGAAACTTGTGCCTGGCTGCTGATGGAGGGGCCCCGGGGAGTTCGCAGCGCCTTCTCCCCCCGCCGACCTCCGGCTCCGGGTCCTCACCTGGCGGGAGGCACCGCCGCCGCGGCGCCCGGCCGGGGGCGGGTCGCCCTGAGAGGACCGGGTGGGGCGACGCCGCTCTCCATGAGGGGACTGGGAGGGCGCCCTGGCTCTCGCTGAGGAGATCGGGCAGGGCACCCTGCTCTCCCTGAGGAGATCGTGCAAGGAGCGCGCAGGGCATCCCTCTTCTCCCTGAGGAGATCGGGCAGCGTCGGGCAGAGCCCCCTCGCTCTCCCTTGAGGGGACTGGGCAAGGAGCAGGCAGGGCACCCCCGCTCTGTCTGAGGGGACCGGGACCAAGGCACCTCGACTCTCCCCCAGGAGACCAGGCAGGGCACCCTGCTGTCCCTGAGGGGACCGGGGGAGGGTCGGGCAGAGCACCCCTCCCTCCTTGAGGGGACAGGGCAAGGCGCCCCGACTCTCCCTGAGGGAACAAGGCAGGACCGGGCAGGGCACTCCGCTGTCCCTGAGGGGACCGGGCAAGGAGCCGGCAGGACACCCCCGTTCTCCCTGAGGAGATCGGGCAAGGTCGGACAGGGCACCTCGCTGTCCCTGAGGGAACTGAGCAGGGCACCCTGGTCTTCTGAGGGGATCGGACATGGTGGCGGAGTTCTCCCTGAAGGTCCCGAGCAGGGCACCCCCGCATTCCCTGAGGGGACGGGGCAAGGCGCCCCAGCTCTTCCCCATGAGACCAGGTAGGGACAGGGGAGGGCACCCCAGTTCTCCCTGAGGGGAGCGGGCAGGGTCCCATAGGGCACCCCACTCTCCCAGGGGGATCCGAACACGGTGGCACAGGACGCCCGTCTCTCCCTGAGGGGAGCGGGCAGGAGGCGGCCGCGGGCAGCCCCGGCTCCGACCCCGCGCCGCCCCCAGCCCTCCCCTCCCCGCCGCCATCCCTTTCCCCTCACGGAGGCGCCGCCGCCATCGCGGGGCTTCTCTCCGGCAGGCCCTCCCGGCGCTTTTTTTGGGATGCCGTGACGTCAGCGTTGTCAGGGATGAGTAACCGCCCGGAGGTAACAGCCTTGTCCCACCTCCAGACGAGGGTCCTGTGCCAGGCGCTGCGTCTGGCGGCCCCGGGGACCCCTTTTCGCCCTGGGCACGGCCGCGTTCTTCCGAGCCTCAAACCCGGGTGTGAGCCCACCTCGGTGGGTGGGTTCTGTCCGTCTGCCTCTAGAGCAGGATTCGCCCCCACGGGGGGTGTTTAAAGCCCACGGGGCGCACGTTGGGTGACCAGTGACTGCCCAAGGGAAGGTGCAAACGAACACCACAGCAAACGAACCTCACAGTGAGGTTTCTGCAGCTTTTTGCACCTGTTCAGCCAAACCCCTGGAAAAGCAGATAAAATTGGCAGGTGACCACACGTAAAACCTGCCCTTTGAAATGTGGCCGTGTCGAGGTACGTCCGTGAGTACACTGGTCACTGCCACAAGTCCTGCCTTACTGTAGCAGCCACCGCTGCTGCCTCGCTAGCTTAAATTAAATTATTCCCTCTGTTTCTTCTTGGCAGCACACAGGCTCCGATAAGCACTTCTTACTTGAGGAGTGGTTTTTTTTGGCGTAGATTAAAATATCTAAAGGCTAGTTTCTTGCTCTTTCCTTTTCCTCTCTTAGGCAGAGCGAATCTGGTCAGGTTGCGATTGTGTTGATATTTGTTTGCAGTGGGGAAATCTCTCTCGATAGTTAAAGCACGCCTCTGTCTTACAGATTGGATCACTCAAAAATCACTACCTATTCAGACATAAAAGCCATCCAAGACGGTCTCGAAGAAGTGCCATTCATATCACTAAAAGACTTTCTGATGATGAGCGGGTGAGTGTTACGTTTATTCCTTTTCATGCCCTCTGTTTATTCTGTCTCCTTATTGCCAGCTTTGTAATGAGGTCACCGGCAGGCTTTCCTTGTTTTGCAAGTCTAATATATTCAGCCATCCATACTTGTGCTGATTAATGCTGTATTATTCTGTCATTAACAGGCAGGATCTGACCCTCTCTTACCATATTTCTTTTGCAAGTGCTTTCCAAATTAGGATTTAAGATATGCAGCATTGCAGAGGCTCGGAATTTCAGATGTTGATGTGCCGCTGATGAAAATAGGATGAGGAACCTCAGGGCTCGATTCAAAGTAAAAATCCATAGATGCAGTAAGTTTAATCTATGCAATTACATTGGGAATTAGGTCTGACTGAACGTGACTGAATATTTATAAAATAAAAAAAAAAAAAAAGGCATGAGAAAAGGGCTGAGGTTTTGCTGGATTCACTTCTTTTAGGACAAGCTAAAACCCCCTCTCAGAGGATCCACCGCACATTCTGGACCTGGTGTCCTGGGGTGCCCTGTGGTCCCGCTGCGGTCAGGGAGCAGGCACACAGGAGGGCCAGGGCTCTCAGGTACCCTCTGCTGGTGAAGCAGACCCCCCATTCGTCTGGCTGCATTTAAGAGAGACACATACCTGCTTGTGAATGGAGGAAAAAGGCCAGTGGTGCATTTAAGGAGCAGACCAGAATGCTGCCGGCCCCCTCTTAAAAGCAATTACTGGCAAATTTCGGAACACCAAAATCTGCATTTTGAATTGGCGTCATTGCAGCGATCGTTGTGAAAATGTGAGCAGGCCAAAATGTGAGGTAGCCTAGTTGTGGAAACCAGCAATTTATCATATAAGGACAAATCACTTGAGAACGAGTAATTGGTTATCTGGATATTTTAGATGCAAATGTCATCGAGGAGGAAGCACTCTCTGCCTACCTAGGAGAATTAGAGGAGGAGGTGAGACAGGGTATTTGTTTTGCCTGTTCTGTTCAAAAACTGCACACTCCCATCTATCTCCTCACAAACGTTGGCTTAACAGAATCTTTTCCGATAATTCATTCTAAACTGGGGATGTTCAAACCCACAGCTTTAGGGTAAATTAGTGTTCTACTTTATACCCATATACAATGATCACATGTTCAGTGCCATTGTAGCACAGTGTTCAGGAGCAGAGTTTTGATTACAGTTCCTCCCTTTTTTGGCTTTGTTACGTAGAATGCATCTCTTGTGGAGAGGAGCATGGTTAATATACCAAATTCTAATGTCATAAGCAGAATGGAAGCAATTGCATTACACACATTACTGCCAAATGTTATTGCAGCCTCACATACTTAGACCCCAAAACGGAGCTTCAAAGTGCTGCAGGTGATTTGCTAAATTTACTCCCAATTTCCCTTTTATTTACCATCTAGCATGCAAATTAACTATGTGAATGAATGAGGTGTAATTATGTCATTATGTAAGTATATAAACACAGAGCAATCATGTAATGCTGTGTAGTTATACATGGACCTTTGCTCCAAAGAGCTGTTCTGGTTCAGCAACAGCCTATTTAAAAAGATTTAAATTCAGTCTTTAAACGGGGAGAGGGAAGGGGATCCTGCTTTTGTTGCATAACGCCTTCACGAATGTTACGGTATGTTAAGTGTGAAAGCTGCGGTAAAATTTGGCTCTAATCTGAGAATTTATCTACTTCCTATAGATATCCTATAGTGTTTGTTGTAAAACAGATGAAGGCTGTGAATTTATTGAAAGGATGTAATCATTTGGTTCCCAAACTTCTTACGGATATTTGCACTAGTCTCTTTCTTGCAAGAGACCTGAATCGGGATTATTTTCACTGCTTTGTGTACCAGCGACTGGGGGTTTGTCAGAGGCCCTTGGGCTCCTGCCGCGGGTGGGTGGGAGGTTGGAACCTCACCCAGCTGCCGAGCGACAGACGCTTGGCTTGTTTGTCTGACAGCTGTGCTTGGTCGTTTCGGCTCATTCCCCTCAGTGCAGTTGTCCACTTTGGGGGGGAAAAATATTAAAATAACAAGCATGGAAGTTGTCAATTGTTAATTACTGTTGGGTGATGAAGAGGCCAGGCTTTGCTGTGGGCAGGGAAGGGAGATAAAGGTAATTGCTGTAATCCTTGCACAAGTATGTGTGGCCCTGGGTATCAATGGGGCAGTTTAAAAGACTTATATTTGCATGGTATATTCATCTTTTGTGACTAGCTACAGCTTTAGTACTAAATGTATAGCAAAGCCCGTCCAGGTCCTAGCAATCAATTGCATTTTATTCCCATTTCCAAAAGGAGCAGGTGGCACAGAGAGAGGTACCGGAATCAGGATTTGGTTTGAACCAGGTTTAGTAATACATTCTAGGACAAGAGGAAATGGCTTCAAGTTGTGCCAGGGGAGGTTCAGATTGGATATTGGGAACAATTTTTACACTGAAAAGGTCATTCAGCCTTGGCATGGGCTGCCCAGGGAGGTGGTTGAGGCATACCACCATCCCTGGAGGTATTCCAAAGACGGGTTGACATAGTGCTTAGAGACACGGTTTAGTAATGTGGGGGGTTCTTTTGTATGGTTTTCTATTAGTTTTTTTATCAGAGTTGGGTTGATGGTTGGACTAGATAATCTTAAAGGTCCCTTCCAACCTTGATGATTCTATGATTCGAGGGAACAAAATGGGACGTGCTTTTAAAATCCAGCCTGGTGACTGAGAGATGGCGGTGTCTGCGCACAAACGCCATGCGGCTCCTTGCGTGGATGCTCCAGCACCACACGCCAAGGCATTTTGGCTCCCAGTTGCCTGAAGTGGAATTGTGCCAGTGATGAAGTTGGTCCAATATTCGTAGCTTGCTAATTGATCACACTTCAAGACACCACTGGCAAGGAGACTTGAAGGTCCAGCTGGGCTATGAATAACAGCATCATTATGATTGCCAGACTAAAGCCAGAGATAATCTTTCTCCTTTTCTTTTAACTCCCTGTAGATATAGATAGGCATTAAAGTGGCAGAAGGAAGAGGCAGGCTGTGATTTTGCTGCTTTCGGTAACCACCTCTGCTTAGATACCCTTCTAGCCATACTGCACATTTGGTGTAAAAGCCTGTCCTGTGTGGCACTGACAGAGTTCTGCTGTTACAGAATGGCAGAATTATATGGGGTTGGAAGGGACCTCTGGAGATCATCTATTAACATGTTTTTAATGATTTCCTGTGAAGTGATTCTATGGTATCATGGTTTCTCCAAGTCCTCCTCCCTACAGTACACCGCACTACAGTGTACATAATCCTCCTTTCTTTACATCAAACAGAGCTTATTTTGCTTTAGACCTCAAAATTTCTCTGTGTGAGGAAGCCCCTTCCCCTCTAGGCTAAGAAAGTCCTAACCTATAGAGGCTTACTTGTCATATTTATGCAAATAATTGTAGGTATCATGGGCAGAGCAGCAGTACGAAAAAAAGCGAACTAAGCGTGCCGCCGTGAGAGAGACAGCAGAAAATCTTTTCAATGATCCTATGTGGAATCAGCAGTGGTATCTGGTAAGCATTTGTTCCGTTGTGGATCTGGGGATGGTGAATTTCAGTCGTGCTACAGCTGTATTATTTCACTGGCGTCAGAGCGATTGCGCTGAAAGGAATAAAAGAAGAGTCCCTCTCATTAGCATATGCTGTAAAAATGAGAGATCTCTGTGATAATATTTCCAGGCAACCTTCTCTTTTCTTTGAAGTGTCATCTGTGTCGAGATTCTAAAAGCCAATTCAGGCTGCTCCTCGGGATGGGGATTGGTATCAGAAAGCAGTGTAATGGTTAAAAGCTGCCTTTATGATACTTTCAAAGTACTTGCTATTGGCATATAAGAAATCCCTTATTGTGACCGGAGCTGGCCATGTATTCCCTTATTAAAGTCGGTATTGCAGGGTGTGTACTCCAGATGAAAACAAAAGCATGTACGTGCATGTGACAAGCACCTTCAGCCTCTTGGACTAGGAATTAAATAGAAGAGCATCTCCACAGCTCTCATGTTCAAAACCTCAAGGAAAATAAGCTCTGTAGTTTCTGTCTGCATGCAACAACTCAGAAATACAGTCAATCATTTATTTTTTATATGGTTTCTTTCAAGAGTCTGTATTCCCACAGTGCATCTAGCTGCACTTTCAGTCTGGGCATCTTTGCTTTCAGTCAGAAGAATAGGGATGGGATTAGAGGTGGGTAGAACAAATGAAGAAAGGTCAAGCACAAGTGTGGCCCAAGTGGCTGGAAATACCTTTCTCCAGTTGAGCCTAGAGAAAACAGACCAAGCTGTAGGCTGTTTGTATAATGCTTTGCTCTCTTTCCTTTGTTTGAGCTAGGAAAAATAAACTATAAACTACACAGCCTAAAATATTTCCTCAAAGATTCCTGTAGACTTCTTTTCAACATAAAAAATGTTTATCTTTAAGAATTTTAACTTTTCTTTGCAGCTGAGTATCTCTTTGCTTCTTTGCCTGTTTCCAATAGGAAGCAGAAAATTTCTGAGATGTCTGTATTGGACAAATAAACACACACACAGAGAGTTTAGAAGAACAGTTTTGTGAAAAAAAGCAATGTCTTGCTTTCCAGGATATGTGATTCCTTTTCCCACCTTTCTGTGGTTTTCGCTTCTTTTCCATCTAGTTTTCCCGCATGAGAAACAGCAACATGATACTTACCCTTATTTGTAGTGCACATTGAATTTTTTCTGATTAAGTGTAAGAATGTGATAAATATTTTCTTGTGACATATGCTCCTTGCCTTGTAGTAAGTAACTTATTATTACCTTATTATTATGATGTGATGGCAACAGTTTTTAGCTCTATTCAATGCCTTTGCACATCGCCAGAAAAAAGTGATTATTTGATGGATTCTAGAGAACAAAACTTGAAAACTCACATAATTCCCTGAACAGCAGCAGTCAGAAAGGAAAGCATAAAATGAAAGAAAGATCATTCCCATAACAAATTTCTTTTTCTAAGCCTCATATTCTATGCAACATTCCTTCAGAAGCAAAGAAATTAAAAACCTGCGATGAGCTAATGCAGTTATTCACAGAGAAACAGAAGAAAATGCTTTTTTAACATCTACGGTTTTATGGGGTTTGTAAGCAAGTTTTCTAAATCAAATGTATGTACTGCACATTTAATATTAGGGAGGAAAAATGACCCATTTAGGAGCTACTCTTCAAAAAACTTGCTGTGGAAGAGAAGGCTGTAGATGATTCATGCTTCCAGCTGATTTACCACAGGAGCGGTAATGAGGGTAGTAAACAGAAAGTTGTGATTCAGCACAGTCGTTCCTAACCAAACGACTACCTTAATTGTTTCATCCATTAATTATTTTGCTCTGGCTAACTTGAACGTCAAAGGAGAAAGCGTGTTTGGAGAAGAGGCAGCTCCCTGTGCTGTGGGCGCTCTCTTGGCTTCTCATCAAGAGAAAAGAACAAACATGAGCAGGTCTGATGATTAACTCGATGTTCCAAGGTTCATCGGCACATCTCCGACATGCCCGTGTTCCTGATGCCCACCACCAATAAATGTGAGATGCTCTTTGTTCAGAGGTGGTCTTCGGGGGTCTTCAGGCCACAGGGCAAATCTTTCAGTGCCACAAGTATTTGAAAAAACTGATTTTTGTTACATCTTTGCAAAATTTGAGTGGAATATCCAAAATCAGGAACCTTTAAAATATGGCTGTGGATGTGTGTAGTGTAAGTGGGTGGAAACGCTGACATATTTTATTCCTTTCTGCTCCCCAGCAAGATACACGAATAACTCCATCCCTGCCCAAACTGGATCTCCATGTTATTCCTGTGTGGCAAAAAGGGATTACAGGGAAGGGTGTTGTCATCACGGTACTAGACGATGGCTTGGAGTGGAATCACACTGACATCTTCAGTAACTATGTAAGCTTGGGCATTAGAATGCTATGGAATAAATTAATCAATGTTAAGTTTGATATACAGACACTTTTCAGCTCACTGCCTGTTCTGTAAGTCAGCTCCTGCAGAATGAAATATTTGCCTAAGGCGTAATTTGGAACCTGGTCTGTGTCGCAGGAAGCTGAATGTTATTTAGCAGGATTTTTTGTTGTGGTTTTTTTTTTTTTTTCCCCATGGTGGATTTCACCATGGTTCCAAGGCATGTTTTTATACTGTGGTTTAATGCTGAATAATTAAAGCTCTGTGAAAAATTTATGGAATTGTTAATGCCCATCGTATTCTACCAGCTTGGTTGCTGTCAATATGAGGCACACCAAATAAATAGATGTAAACTCCAGAACTCATTTTGTTATGCATTTTCAAATGCATTTTCTATTTGTCCGAATTCATTCTGGTTTTTTTTTGTTTTATTTTGTTTTTAAATGTAGGACCCACAGGCAAGTTACGATTTCAATGACAATGATCATGATCCCTTTCCTAGATATGACCCAACAAACGAAAACAAGTGAGTATCTACCCAGAAAAGAACAAACCAGTACTTCATAAATTTGTGTGTTAGAACATGCAAATGCAGAAATATCCATGTATGTCTCATATGACAATTATATAATAAAAGGAAATATTTGAATAACAGATTCACAGGATGGTTGAGCTTGGAAGGGGCCCCTGAGGGTCATCTGCTATGAGCCCCTGCTCAGGCAGGGAGACCTAGAGCCAGTTGCCCAGGACCACATACAGATGCTTTTGAATATTTCCATGGAGGGAGACTCTACAGCCTTCTTGGGCAACCAAGGGGGTGCCGGTGCTTGGTCACCTTTGCAATAAAAGAGATTCTTGGTGTTTGTAAGGAACCTCCTGCATTTCAGTTTGGACAAAGATCTGCACATAACATTGGGACAAAAACTGGAAACTAAGAAAATTCAATTCCCAGATGAAGAGCTGCATAATTGTAATCTTGTCCTGAATTTCTTCATATCTTCATATATGCAAGGTACTGTTTTGTTTCTGTAAGCTGAAGAGAACAGTCTGTTCCTGTCACCATGTGTGTTTCTAGATTGGTACCTCCCAAAGCAGATTTTGACTTTGTTTCTCTGCTTTGCACTGAACATTTTAAAAGAATGTCTCCTATGAAGGACCCTGGAAGAGACTGTGTCTTAGAGGAACCTACCAACAAACCCTTCCCTTCAGGTCAGCTTTTGTAGCTAAGGATGCTGTTTTCTAGTTTTGCCAGACCAGTAGAAGGGCTTCTAGCTGGGCGCAGGCAATCTCAGGCAAGGTCATGCTGGAGGAGGTTGCAGTTACTCCTGGGAAAGAGAGACTTTCTGTCTCGCTTGAAGCATATAGAATCTTTATTTAGATCACATTTGGCCTAAATGTCCTCAAAGTGATAACTTAGGAAATCTCAAAGGGCTTGAACGCAAGACAACCCACCAGTTCACCCAGTGGACTTGAGGAATTTCTCCCATGCCCTCTCTAAAGCTAATGCTTTGGAAGATCTTGATGAGTCTGTCACACCTAGGCGTATCCATGGCAGTTCAGGGAGGGATTTTGTCCATCAGAAAGAGAAAAGAGTGTATCTCTTTAAAAGCTGGTACACAGAACAAGTCAATTTCTTAAGCCAATAAGGATGCTGCTACTCAATCAAGGTACAATGAGAAACTGATACACTGGTTCCCTATTGTCTAACAGACAATACAATATCATCCACAGCATAAATCAGTGTATGGGAAAAAACCCAATCAATCAAAGAATAAATGTCCCATGAATAAGACATTTGAAAAATGACATTTCTATTTTGTTACAGCCTTGTTTAAGAGCAGGAAGCCATTATCCTCTTGTTCTGATGACATTATCTCTTAAATCTACCTGTATTGCCTCTAATCTTTATTAATAAGTAAATGGAATTCAGCCCAGAAGCATTCGAACACTTCATTGAATAATAATCTGTAGTATTAAATAATACAGCTCTTGTACAATTACACTTACTTATATGAAGGTTTTCTGTATCATGGAATAAGAATCACCTATGGCAAAAAAGAACTGTGTCGAAAATACTTGGTTACAAGAAGAATTTAACAACGCTGAATATACTTTAAAGGCTAGCTTTCTAGCTAAGTAAATTCAGTCCTTCAAAAAAGAGTATTTAAATGTGTGATTAAAAAAGGTTTGTATTATTTTATGTGTCAATTTTATGCTGGTATGAAATAGATCTAAGGACTTCAGTGTGACTTACATAAGGTATTTATCACCTCATCACAATGATCCTTTGACCATTAAGTAGGTAAAATTATGTTGACTGGAGCCTAAGAGAAACAGAGTATTATGTGGATACAGCTCAAAAGCTGTTCAGTAGCTGCATTGCATTAATTTAAAGGAGGACTTGCACCTAATCAGCAAGGTCACTGATGAGTCTTTGTGTACATCACACACAGAAGTCATGAGGAGTGGTTTCATCTTGCTGTGTTTATTCAGGCATGGGACTCGGTGTGCAGGAGAGATTGCCATGCAAGCCAACAACAGAAAATGTGGAGTTGGAGTAGCCTACAATTCCAAAGTCGGAGGTAAGAAAATTAAGATAATTAGATGTCTGATATGAATGGGGACCAGACAGATCCTGTGAAGAGCTGAGTGTTTTCAGCTACAATTAATCTGAAATTGAAATGGTTGATCCTACTCAGAAAGAATCAATCCTGCAGTACTAGGCTACAAAATCCTGCCTGGCATAGTGGAGAGTGTTAGGTGTGTATGACAGCATTTCTTGAATATCAGCACACTCTCTGGAATTCAGTTATCAGGTGAGTATAGGAAGAATATATAACAAAATCAACAGCAATCTAGGTGTTGCTGTTGGTGATGGTGATGTCTATGATAATAATAATAGCAACAACCTACCCAGAGATAAGACTATCTTTTAAGGAATGATGGACTCACTTATCTTGGAAGGTGGTGGCGTGGGGGAGGAGAGGGCTTGAGAAGAGTTGAAGTAAGAATATACAGATTTATACTCACCCTTTTGGCTTGCAGCATATTGTTTCCATCTACACAATTACGGTCGAAAGGTCACGTCAGTCAAGATCCTCAAGCTGCTGTGGTTTCTGTTTCAACAGCTTACTTCTCCGCTGTCATCATAAGTTACTTTTTAAAATAACTAGAGTCTTGCTTGCCTGTCAATCATTACTGCCTTTTTTTTTTGAAGCGATGACCAAAAATCTAATCCATTATAGGTTTATGAAATAGTCATGATCAAAGTATCAGTTGGAAATCAGCTTGTTTAGCTCAGAGGAAGATACAGGTAGAGCCCTAGTTTTTCCATTACTCCTCTCTTTTCCTTTTAAACAAAGGGATGAAGAGTGGCAATTGACACCCATAACTGCTGTCTCCCCCCATCTCAGCCTGGTGTTTGTAGGTTCCCATTGACTCTGCTGAGCTGTCACAGATGTCAGCTTCGCCCTCTGCCTCCCCTGTGATGCATTATGCTGTCATACGCTGTTTAAATAAAATACCTCACTCATAAGATGAAGATGCCAAATTTTCGAAGCAAGGCAAAATGGATGAAGCTGCAGAGACGCCTGAGCTCCCACTGTGCCCGTGTTTTAAGGCACTTGCATCTACAGAGAAGGTTCTTCCACAGTTATTTGCATATTCTCTGTGTTCATTTGCAAATGCAAACTGCAGATCTGTGCGGGGTGATTTGTCTAGAAGAGTAAAATAACAGAAGGAGAAGCAGTACAGCAACCGAAATTACCCAGAAAGCTGCTTATACCTGGGCAGGGGAGGGAGAAAGAATAGAAAAGTTGGAAGAAATTGTAAGCTGTTACTTATGACCAGCCTGGCTGAGATAGAGATGTAGCAAAAATATGTTCAAAGAGGAATGGAAGATAGGAGAAGTCTTCAAAAGACTCAGATATTTTGAATGGCTAAACATCGTAAGGCTTTTTTGATGTTCCAGGCCATACAGGGATTCATTTCTTCACAGGCTTTTCTTCTCCTTTTTTTTTTTTCTTCAAATCCATGAAATGATGCATGACACACTTGTATTTGTCATTAGTTCAGGGTGACGTCTTTAAGCGGCTGTTTGCTTGTAGCAGTTGCTGTACTGGGTGAATCCAGTAGTCCCCAGCCAGTGCCTCCTCTCTGATAGTCAGACAGAGCTGATTTTGGGAGAGAAAACCTGGAACACCTTGTTCTCTAAACTGCCGCATCGGAGGTTGGTTTAACTTTGCCCTGAGAGGCAAAGCGAAACACTCCATTCACAATTTTGTGTTTTCCATGAAAATACTGAGTTTAGTAACACTGAGCGTTCTCACCAGCTCCCTCGCCAGTGCCTGGCCTGTGCTGGAGCCTGGGTTAGTCCGGGCAGTGCTTTGGGGCTGTGGGTCACCCCGATTCCCTCTGCACCAGGAAAACACTTCCTCCTGCCAGTCCCCTCATAAAGGGGGGCACCTTGAACAGCCACCTCTGGTCCTGCATAGGGTGAGGGAACGTGTCTGTGTCCATCGCCTGGGGGGAGAGATGGGTGAGTGTAGAGAGAGAGAGAGAGAGACAGACAGACAGACAGACAGATAGATAGATAGATAGATAGATAGACAGACAGACAGATAGATTGATTGATTGATTCAGGCATACCTACCCCTAGCTCTGCGCTGCAATATTTCCCTGGTGCTGCCATGGAAATCAAATGATTAAGAAGCTGCATTTTGCAAAGGATGGGGCTGAGAGTTCCCACACACAGTGTGGCTAAAAATAGCCTCCTGCCAGGCAGAGACACGTATGTGTCCGGCATCACCTTGGGCTTTGCCCTTTGGTTTCTTGCGGGGCTGATGCTGGGAGGAACAGGGGAGAGTTTATGCCCAAGGACTATTGGAGTCTGCTTAGGGAGACCTCACCGCAGCCCTCAAACCCTCAGGTTGACTCAAGCAAGCCGGATTTTTGGAGATCACAAAGACAGGACAGTGGGGTGGGTTGTGCTTTGGTTTTTGTTTGGTTGGTTTGTTGTTGTTGTTGTTTTTTTCTCCTGAACTGTTTTCCTAAGTATATTGTCAGCGTTCTTGTTTCCCTCCCTTTGACACTATTTATCTGCGGAGTTGGCTTTGTCTCCTTGTGTGGGAAATGTCTGTCCCCCTCTCCCCGTGTCCCCAGTGCCAGACAGCACCCCCAGCCATCGACACACAGGCAGCTCTTTGCTCACAGCGCCCTGGTACGAGAGAGTCTCATGGTTCTCAGAAATGAAAAATGAGTATTCAAAATCTTTAAGCCTATCCAGGGAAAGTGCTGGTTTTTTTTTTTTTTCCAAGTACCCGAGGCACAGGATATACCTTTGATTCTTTTCCCGGCTTTGTGAGTGATAGTGGAGGAGCAGTGGTTGAGCGGATTAACTCTTTTGTCTGTCTTTGCCAGTAATTAGTATGAAATAGTAAAGCACAGCTGTATCTCAGAGGTATTACGAGTCTTAGAAGCCAGCCATTTGGGAAATGAATTATGCTTACAGTCTTTTTTTTTTTTTTCCTCCTTGATAGTATAAAAAAAGAACAAGACAGTGAGCTCCAAGGGTGAGGTTGAGGGGGAGTGGGTTCTGGTTTTTTGTTGTGGAGTTTTTTTAATAGAACAACCACATTTTGCCTGCCGTGCTTTGACAAAAATCCCCATCTTGTGGAAAATACTAGAAAAGGAGTACTCATAATTCACCAACTGCCGGTGATGGTGCAGCTGCCGTGGTACTAACTTGCCAAGCTCAAGACAACCCAGACATTTTTATTGCTTGAAAACAGGGGCTGAATCCCGGCTGCTGTGGCTCCTAGAGTGCTGCTGTCGCTGGGAGAGCGGTGCCACGGTGGGAATTTTGCCAGGCTCCTGCTGTTCCCAGCCTCCTCCAGCGCTGGACGTTGGTGGAAATCCTACTGCAGAGCCGGGGGTTTGCGGAACAAGGGATCCAGCCCGGAGGAAACGCTGCCTGCTGATGAATTTTAAGTACCACTGAGATCAGGCATGCTCTGAGGAAGATTAGAATCACGTAGTTCCTAATAAAATGTTAACGGCCAGATACCACCAGATTGCTCGCAGTAGAAAAAACGTGGCAGGAAAACAACAGAGAGAATCTCTTTGTGGTGAGGTCTGAGGAGCTGGTGAAAAGGCAGCGTCACAGAGACAGCAAAACCTTAGTGTCTGCAAGGACAAAGTGGTTTAGTCAGAACATTCAGATCTACGTCTTTGAACTAAATATCATAGGACTCCTAAATGTAAAAGTAATGTTGGTAAAGCCTATTTAATTTCAGTGACACGCTAGCAGTTTGAGAAGTTTTCGTTACAGATTTAACAGAGGGGAAGAGCGAGCTCAGTGCGGTAAGAAAAAGCAGGAACAGTAATCAAAACATCATCTTCTTGGCTCTCTGCAGAAAGAGAGAAAGAATTAAATAAGGCAACCAGGATTTTAAGAGCTGGGCTTTTTTTACTGTTTTTAGAGAGCACTGAGCTCTGCAAATGCAGGGTAAGTGTACTCTTTTGGGCTTACATGAACAGCAGTAGGCTGTGGTGGCGATAGTTATGGATTAATTTTGCTGGAAACTTTACAAACAGTTGACAAATGCAGAGAGGGAAGAGTAAGTGAATGCAGTCTGCATCTTTGGTTTTTTTTCCCCATTAAGGTATCCGTATGCTGGATGGCATAGTCACCGACGCCATTGAAGCCAGCTCCATCGGCTTCAACCCAGAACACGTGGATATTTACAGCGCGAGCTGGGGCCCCAACGATGATGGTAAAACTGTGGAGGGACCCGGGAGACTGGCACAGAAGGCCTTTGAGTACGGCATAAACCAGGTACCACACTTAGGAGAAAGATACAGTAAAATGTGGCAGAGAACAGGACTTTAAAATGGTTGGTATCAGGGAAGAAATGAAAATGGTTTGTGCTCTCTTTCCTCAAACATACTTGAAAAGGAGGAGATGGATTTTAATAGTAGAGGTCAGAGAAATTACCAGCCAGAGCAGGACTTTGAAAAGCACCATCAGGGCTTTCTAAGCTGATTTTAAGCCGCCATTCTCCACAGATAAGCTTTCTTTTTCCATCCTTACTTTTGCTGCCTTTGTCTCGCCCTACCCCCACCCTTCTCTGCTGCTTGTTTTGCACTGAACAGTAATTGGATTTCTGCACTGAATGCCTATAAAATTTAATACAAAATTTCTGCTTTGTGAATATTTTGCTGTGTGAAATAGCGATGGATTTCAACACCCTGTGGATGGGCTTGTATTATGTTAATTGCATTAGTTTGTAAATTGGTGCCAATCCTGATCCAATTAAAATGAAGAGAGTAAAAAGGCATGATGAAGGGTATTTGAAACAATGTTTTTACAGTTCTTTTTTTATGTTATCCTCTTTAGATCTGGTTGGAGGATAAGTAGGGTGCAAACTGAGAGCTACTGAGGTTGTATTGATAAAATACTCTTGCTTTTGCCAGCGAGGTGAAAAGATATCTGAAGATGTCTGATGCAGTGAGGAAGAGTGAATCAGAAGCAGGAGAGGAGGGGAATGGAGGAAAGCTCGAAGGACAGAAGCAAAGAGGAAGGGGATTTTGGCAGAAGGGCCGTTTTTGTTAGCAGACAGAAGGAGGGAAGATGACAGACGAGGCTGACAGCTAACGAACGTACTGAGGGGAGAAGGCAGACCCAGAGGAGTGGACAGAGATCTAAGCCAGGCAGCAAGAGAAGAGGGAGAGTTAAAGGCAATAATTAGGGAAACAACCTTCAGTGATCTTATGCTGAAAAAGCAGATTATTTGCTAAAAGATGTATCTTTTTTGACTGCCAAAACTAAAAAAATAGTTTTATTTTTAAGGGGAGAATATTTACCCATTACTTTGTCAGGCTTCCTTTTGTAAGGGTGGTCTGGGTGGTCTCCGTTCTGCCTGAGGTTGGTCGGGGTTGGGGTTGCCAGCGACTCTCAGCCCTGGCACTGTCATTGCTGGCCTGGTCAATCACTTAAGCCTGTGCTTAGCCTTAAGCACCCGAGAGGCATCGGTAGCTCTCTGAGTGAAACCAAAGCCCGTGTTTGCATATACCAGTGCTTTTCTGGACGGCAGCTTTTATTCTCGGAGGAGGTTACTGTCTCATTTTCTGTAACTGACTTGGCTTGTCCTTCCCCTTTTAGCAGATTTATCACAAGGAGTCCAGCTTACTTGTCTCTATCTTTAATGTTTTAAGTGCTGGAAATGTCTTAGCAGTTGCATGCATAACTTCAATTCTCATCTGAGTGGGATGATAAAAATCTGTATTTCAGCTGCTGTTTGCATTGGATGTACACATAATAATAACAATCAACATAACTTTTGCTCTTCACACAAACCAGGTTTTTTTTCCTCTGAAGGTCTAGCACGTTTTTAGACTGGATGGGGTGATAGGTGTCTCCTCTATGATATCTGTGATGCTTTACACGCTGACAGTGTCAGTTATTAGCTGCTGCTCCCTTGTCAGACAGTGTAGACCAGACCAGGGAATGAACGTGGTCATGTCTGGGGGCAGGTGGTGCTGGCCCACAGATGAGAGAGGGAGAGGTGAGAGAAGGGAGGGTTTTAGTCAGATGTGTTTGGTGGTTCATCGTGGTTCAGCAAGGCAATGATAGCCATGAAAGGCTTCCTTACAAAAAATAAATTGGTAGAAAAGTCATATGATGTACATCAGTCATACTGCTTACCCCTATCTTTGTGATTACAGGAAAGGCAAGTTAAATAAACCCTGATAAACTTGGAATTTCTTTATAAAAAGGGGCATTTTTCCTAGAACTGTTCAGGACCAAAACATCAGCATGTGGCAAAACTTATCTGTTTGAGCACAGACTCTGTTCTTCACTTAGAAACCTATTCTGAGGAGAGTTGCTGTACCTGGAGCCCTAAACCTAGACAGTTCAAAGTGGGAGATGTGCTGCAGGGAGTGAAGTAGGATACTTCAAGTAGCTGGTTTCTTTCTGTCTCTGTCTTCTACAGTGCTTATGTTCTACCTAAAAATGTTTGATACTTTTGGTGGGGGGTGGAATTTGTTAAGAATGCATTACAGAGACTGAAATGTCTATGATAACCACTCATTTCCATTTTCTCCAGGGCCGTAATGGGAAAGGCTCCATTTTCGTGTGGGCTTCTGGGAACGGAGGCCGTCAGGGTGACAACTGTGACTGTGACGGTTACACCGATAGTATCTACACTATCTCCATTAGCAGTGCTTCGCAGCAAGGCCTTTCTCCCTGGTATGCAGAGAAGTGCTCTTCAACTCTGGCCACAGCATACAGCAGTGGGGATTATACTGACCAAAGAATTGTAGGTCGTTTTTACCAGATTCAGAACAAACGTAGAAATGTGTTATATATGCAAGTAACAAGTTGAGAGCTCTGAGATGCTTGGTTTCGATGCCTGCTTTACGTTATGTGTTGCCTTACGTGTTAGTGCTTTTGCCTTGAGACGCTGAGGGGTTTGTGGTCTGAAAGGGGATTGTGCTCCTGGAACATCCCCTCCTGTGCAGCGGCTGCTGAGCAGAGTCACGGGCAGTGAAATCAGCCTGCTGGGTTTGTCTGCTCTGGGTCCCTGCCCAAAGTCTGATACCGTCCCGCCCTCCAGGAGGGGCAGAAGAAGAGACATTGAGAGTAAAAGGGAAAGAGCCTGTGCAGTTAGTGCTGTGCCTTGCCATGAGCTTTTGTGAGATTGTCAGCCCCCAGGATCCCCCTTACAGCAGCAACAAAAGCTCTTCCAAACCTGCAGAAGGTGCCCAGTGAGCCTCAGAGCAGCCTCTGCACCTTCACTAACTGTGCAAGAAATAACCTGTGCTGAAGAAAATTGCTGCGATGAAAATGACGTTGGAGTACCTGTAATTTCAGTTCAGCACTGGTGAATTTTGCAATAAGCTGTGTTGATGGGGATTAAAACAGCGTTATGCCAAGTTAGCCAGGAGATCAGTCCTTCCAAGTGGCTTCTCCTCGTAACCGAGGTGCAGATACTGGGGCAGATGAGTTTGGTATTTAATTTCCAAATAAAGCACGTGTTTCATTGCAAATTATAGTTCTTCTGCCGAAGAGGGAGCAGAACACCAATACTAATCCTATGAGTAATTTTCTAGCAAGCAGTAATTTTAAAAGTTCTAGGCCCAACACAATGATCTGTTTTTATGATTCACCAGTAAGCTTGAAACACTTATTGTGAAACCTTAGAATAAAATAAGATATTCAGTGTGGGAGTATTTTATTCCAACACAAAGCATTTTGATACAAAAATTATAGTTGAAGTAAAAAGAGTGGATTGAAATATGAACGGATTTAAACATCCGTCACTGTTTCTGCTGGTGAGGAACGTATTAATACGTACCAAATAAAGGATACCCGGTTATATTCATGAGTGTTTATATGACTGTATTTACAACTGTTTATTCATGCAATCTCTGAGGGTTTTTTTCCATTTTCTTTTTCTGGCAGACAAGTGCTGATCTTCACAACGAATGCACCGAGACTCACACTGGGACCTCTGCATCTGCACCACTGGCAGCGGGAATTTTTGCTCTAGCGCTGGAAGTGAAGTAAGACATCACACAATTAATTACCTCTGAAGCTCCCCTCTATTGATCAGCCACCCTGCCATCTTCCCCAAAATGTTGTCTGCCTGAAAGCAGCCCCATCTCACGCTGCAGCTCTGCTTTCTGTCAGTCAGAGGTACTCAGCCTGGTGACAGAAACAAGCAGCCACTTGCCTCAGCACCTTCTGAGCAAAGTGACACCAACATAAGTAAAACATGATGACCATGGAATCTTAGTCCATTTTGTGCATTGTTTACTGAATTCTGGTCAATTGCACTTAAAAACATCAGGGCTGAGCATGTATCAAAGAACATCATTTGAAGGTAGTAGGCTGCAAGAGTTTAAATGAAGTTTTGAGTCAACTTGCAGAATCTTTTCTGCTGGTGATGAGATGTAAAGTGGAAGGTACCCAGGCCTGACTGCTGGAGCAGGTTCAGGTTCCGTAGGAGTGGTGATGACTTAGAGAGGGTAAAAAAGAACAGGACAGGACAGGACAGGGCAATGGCTTTTTTCACAGAAAATGCTGCGGGCAGTAGGGTGTAGGCTTAGTACTTGAATAGTGTAGGTTCAGCTCCATGTTTTACTGCATACCTCTTTGATGACTTAAGCCAAGGTACTTAGTGCTGTATTTTAAAGGTGGAGTTAATCACAGATAGAAGCAAACACCCAGTGAGTCTTCAAAGTCCAGGTCCCATGAAGACAGGTGGGAAATACAAATTTTGCTAGTTAACTTTGTTATGTGTGAATAATTTTGAAGAATTGAACTCCAGTCTTGCTAGATACCCATTCTTCATTCACACAGAAATCTTGTCTACCTGGAGAAGTCACGTGAGAATAAACATGATGTCTATATGTGAAATTAACGGGATGCCATATACATTAAATAACGTTCTGGTGCAGACTAACAATTGAGACAAACAAGTTGGATAGCTGTGAAGCAATTAACCAGGAATGTTTTCTCGGCAGCCCAAATCTAACCTGGAGGGATATGCAGCACTTGGTGGTGTGGACCTCAGAGTATGATCCACTGGCTGGAAATCCAGGATGGAAAAAGAACGGAGCGGGTCTGATGGTCAACAGCCGATTTGGGTTTGGACTACTCAATGCCAATGCGTTGGTAGATTTAGCTGATCCCAAAAGATGGAAAGGTGTGCCAGAAAAGAGGGAGTGTATTGTCAAAGACAAAAGCTTTGAACCAAGGTAAGAAATTGCATTAGCAGTAACTTGGTTTGTGTAGAGACTAAAGGATAATGTTCTGCACAGGTGCTCTGAACTAGACTCAGAGATTTCTCTTGATTCATTTGGTTTTGTCTTGATGTATTCCTGGGGGCAGGCAAGAAGCATTGGTTTGCTTGCTTTTTTTTAGTGTAAGACTGATGGAAATTGCTAGCATGAAGTCTTAACAAAAAATAAGGTTATTATGTCTGCTTGTGGGGCCAGTGTATGGATGGATGATGCTGTGAGACTGAACCCAATCAGATAAGATATGAATGTTTAGACCACTATCAGAAGATGAATAAAAAGATACCAAAGTCTCCCAGGGATTTTTTTTTTTAAAAAAAATATGTGCAATAGGTCTTAGCAATTCTTCTCCTTTGACAGGCTTAGTATATGTTGAAATCAAGATGATATATTGAGCTTTAGTCACATCCATAACACGCCTCTTATGAAACACAAGTGTCTCAGAGGCTTACTGAAAAGAATGAGCAGCCATGTTCACCCCAATATGTGAGCCTGAACTGAGCTCAACATACCAGTAAGTTATAATTAGTCACGAAGCTGGTTAATCAATATGGAATCTAGACCATTTTGTTTCTACTTGTTCATTTATGGATTTTTTTGTCTAGAAAAAATACAGCTATTTCAAAGATCAAAATTATACCATGTAAGTGCCCCAAAAAATCTGTAGAAACATGTTGACAGTGTGTTAGAGTGTCACTGCTTGGTAACGTGATTATTTATGCTATTTTACTATCAATTTGCTTTTATGAACTCTCCTCTTTCCACAGAGTGCTGATCTAGTATTGATGTATGTAATTTTGCTGTTTATGTATTTTTATTGCAGTCCTCTGTGTTACATGATGAAAACAAAGATGCCAAGATCCTGAGTTCAGCATTATTTATGTGGAGATTTAGATAGACCATTCTCTTTAGAAATAGTGGAAATTGTGAGGAGAAAGCCACGCACAGCATCTCTCCATGCAGAGAATACACAGAGGATGTAGGCTATTTTTTTTTTTCTCGAGATGGCATTTTCTATTCAGAAAGGTTTAAAACCCGTGTGCCGCTGCAATATTTTAACTGCAAGATAACAGCTCTTCTGGATATTTGAACAAGGGAACTGAGTATAAGCCTGATACAGTGCCCTGATCTAGCTGACAGCAAAGACTGGGTTTTTGTAGTCTCTGTGGGTCAACAAAGTGTTGCCAGAAACCCTTGGTTATCAAACTTGATGCCAGGGTGTGTTGCAAAAGTCAGTGCCTATCACTTGTCCCACTTCAATGTTATCTGTGCTTCCTGAACTTCCCACGGCTTTCGTGGGGGCATTCAAAAACACAGTGAATGTACTTCTTCCTTTCTCATCATGCTGAAATGGGGGCTAAGTGTGGCCATCTGCACTTCACGTAATGATCCAGGATCAAAAGGTTTTGTGAGTAATCGAAGAACTTCTGTAATTTCACCAGATTATTAAGAGCAAATGAGGAAGTCATCATTGAAATTCCCACAAAAGCCTGCGAGGGCCAAGAAAACGCCATCACATCTCTGGAGCACGTGCAGCTCGAGGCAACGATTGAGTACTCCCGCAGAGGTGATCTTCACGTCACGCTGGTATCTCCATCAGGTACAGGAGGCAGAGACGTGCTCCCTCTGTGTTGCTGTAGTGTGTGACATTTATTTTATTAGAAACCACCTCTGTGCTCTTCAGTGGTTTAAAAAGAGCTAAGTATATCGTCAGACAAACCTAGTCCCCTCCAGCAGGTGAGTGTGAGGACAAAGCATTCTGGGGACCAGAGAACTGGGTCTCTGGAACCCATTTCTGGTCTTCATTTGTGCTGGGTGATTGTTGTGAGAAGAGGTTTGAAAACCATACTTCAGAAAATGAAGGCACTGTTTCCGGTATGTTTTTGTTCTGGCAACAGGATCTATGAAAATTGAGAGTTCCTGGCAGACAACAAATTACAGCTCAGTAGTGCTTATCAGCCTTGCTGTGATTTAACAAACTAATGGAAAACAGGGTGTCTGTCTCCCTAGATTTCATGTCACAGTGTCTCCCCATCAGTGTATTTAAAAGCACACTGTCTCTCTTAGGCAGAGATAGTATATAGATGTGATACTGTATGAGATACTCATATATATATATATATAACTATACTATATGTGCTAGAATGTGGCAAGTGGTCTTGACAATGCTCTGAAATAACACTATGAGGAGAAAAAACCCCAGGAGAATGGTGTAGCCAACTGTGTAGAGAGTAAACAACTGGTAGAGTTGTTGAGTAGAGAGTAAGATCTGTTAGATCAATTGATATTGTTAGAAAAAACAGACAAGCTTTCAGATATAAATTTAAAGATCAGCCTTATCTAATTTACTGATATTAAAGGCTAATATAGTAATTCACAGATAATAAATCAGTAGAGCCTTGTTCATATCCTCACTGGAGAGCAGGGTTAAGATGCTGTATGTACAGTGTATTTCCAAACTCTACCTTGTCTGGGGTTCCTCTTAGGCTTACCCTTAATCCTCCCTTTTCTGAGTTTACCTTTTGTCTTATGAGAGAGGTATTTCCCTCCCAAGATGCTGTTCCTACTGGTAATGTGTAGGAAGCATGGCTTTATCTTAGAAAAACACCCTTTTTGGAAAGACTGACAGCAGTAATATGTCCTTCATCTTTGATTGTGTTTCTGTGGGTTTAGCCAAGGAAGCAACAGTCAAGCGCTGCTGCCTCCACAGTTGTATCATGTTGCTATCATGGTTAAACTATTTTTTCCCTTAGTTCTTGCTGTTTTTCCACTTCTCTGCAAAACAGTACTACCAGATATATGTCATTCCCTTTCTATATTTATGGTATTACCTTTAAATATATTTATAGCTTGTCATCAGGCTCCCTGGGGCTTCTTTGTTCCTTGTTACGTAAATATAGCTCTCTTGCTCGCTCCTTATATGCAAACAGGCACGGCAAATTTCCTACTGTGCAGCACAACTCTTCTGCTGCAGAAATACCTCGCAAACTACAGCATTTTTTTCTAATAATAATAACAATGCAAATGCTTTTCACCCTGTGGAAGTTCCAGGCTATAACAATTTACATCCACTCACCAGAAAAAAAAAAAAAATACAGCAATGAATTCAGGATAAAGCTTTGGTTTCACAACAGATGAGGGTTTGACTTCTCGCCCTCTCTTATGTGCATCCACTATGATTTTTGTGTTAGGAACTGAACACTAAGTACCTTTTTAGTGGCACCTAATGGTTTTATGCTCTTAAATACTGCTGTGAAAATAATTAAAGTAACTACAGATCAGAAATAGCATGTTTCCTGTTCCATAAGCCTAAATACTAATACACTAAATAGTATATTTTATCTATGACAGTTGGTGTGTAAGGGTAAAGTTGGGTGTGCTTGAAGGGTCACTGATGTTGATCTTGCACTAACACAGGGACCAGCACTGTCTTACTGGCTGAGAGAGAGAGGGACAAGTCTCCCAATGGCTTTAAGAACTGGGACTTCATGTCTGTTCACACATGGGGAGAAAATCCAACAGGCACCTGGGTTTTGAGAATTACCGATGTGGTAAGTACATCTGTATGTTAACTAGCTGTGTTCTGTCTGGAAGCTTACACAGATAACATGACCACTAACCACTGCCCAGCACACTGAATGGTCAGTCTTCTCATTAAGCGAGCAACAACAAGAGTTTATTTATACTAGATACTCATCTGAATCAAAGATTAAATACAGGGTCAGATTTTCTTGTTCTTTAATCATTGCAAAGGGCCATCCTCATTTCACTGGCATGTACCTGTCAAAAAAATTTCATGCCTATGTTTTTCACATGTTATATGTCACTGAAAGGAATAACTAATGTAATTTTCTGTGATTCGTAGAGTGAAATACGTAATCAAATTAACATATGATTAACTGCGGATTAGGTTTTTTCTGAAGAAAAGAACAGAGGACAGATCTAGTTTTCTCTTGGTGCATGTGCATAATTTTCATTAACGCAAAACCTTTTGAATTAATTAATTTCTGGTGACCTCAGAGAGCTGTTCTGATGTCTATCTTTCCCTAGCTTCTTTCTTAAGAGTAATTACTTCTGGACAATGTTTAAGGATTAAAGCCAAGAAATCTACAGATAAGGAAGAAATAAGTTTCCTAAACCCACCTGGGGTTGTGGATTACAACAGCGAGGCGCCAGAATAAAGCTGCTTGACAGGCAACTGGAAAATCATTCTCTTCCAACAGAGAGTGGTCAGGCACACTCATCTCTGGAGAATTTCATTGAAGTTGTCTGTTAATAAGCTTGTCATTAAGGGTCATATCCTGCCAGAAACTGGATGCTTCTTATCAGACACTGAGCCTCCCACCCCTATTGGCCTGAAACTGTAAACAGGAGGATAATGCCAAATACGAAGCAGATGGACAAGGCAGTAGAAGTAAATATTATTACCAACAGTGTAGTGTTAATACTGCAGGTTTATAGATAACCCCATGGTTACAGATATCCTGCTCTTTGTCATTAATATAATGCATTTTTTGGAACAAAGCTAATAAGAACGTTTTTGTTTGTAATTACCTTTTCCATTTTCAAATGAGAAGTTCCTGAAACTTAAAATAAAACAAGAGGTAGCACGCTCTTCCCTCAGCTTGTAGCATTTGTGACTTAAAATAAGTTTTTACATTAATGACCCCATATGAAATCACAGGTTACCATGCAGAGTTACTCATAATTTTGTCATAATGTAAACTGTGTATGTAAACTTTGGTATAGACTTCTATTAGGAAAGAAGAGGTTTGTCAGCTCTCTTCAGTCACTGGATGACTGAGGAATCATTCTGAAAGCAGCTTTGATAAAACAAAATTTCAGTGTTCTTGGTCCTTCTCTCTTCCACTTTCTACTGTTAAAACACTGCTGCTGAAAATAATGGACAAAGCATTTGTTGCTTAGAATTGTGAAAACACAAGCTGGTTTTCAGATTGCTGTTTTACACCACTACAGAATATTATTCCAAATTACTGTTCCAGTGGTAACTTTTGTGAGGAAATTGCCAAGGAGTGGCTTAGTGAAGAAATACTAATAACACAAAATACGACTAAACTAATTTTTAGCATTCTGTGTTAAGACAAAATTCCATTGATGCTTATATGATTAATAATTATGTTGCCTCAAAATGTGAATATTAGGACTAGTTAAGCCACTCTGTTAGATTGCTGATATTATTAGATTTTTGATATATCCTGTCTCTACTATATCAGATTTTTGGTGCTTATAAATAATTTTCTAAATTTAGATATTGAAAGCCTTATGATTTATGTTAGTCACTTCTCTCTATTTAACAGTCAAGTGTTCTGTTTCGTCTTACGTCCTGAGAACCGACGTTCATGTTGTGCTTGTCTTTTAGTCCAGAAGAATACAAAACGAAGGAAGGATTGTCAATTGGAAATTGATTCTGCATGGCACTGCAACCCAGCCTGAGCATATGAAGCAGCCACGTGTTTACACATCCTACAACGCTGTGCAAAATGACAGAAGAGGAGTGGAGAAGATGACGGACTTTGTAGAGGTGCTGTTACTTTTTTCTTTTCCTTGAGCATTTTTCAATTTAGAAGAAAACGGTGGTTGTTTTCCTTCTAAGAAGACACATATTTGTTCTGTATTCTTTTAGTGTAGCCCCTGACTGCTTTGGATTGTGTATTGTAATTTTGTCCATGTCAACAAGTGAGATTTTTATTAGTCTGTTTTCATATGCAACGATCTAAGGGTTTTAGGATGGTAAGAGGATATTGCTACTACAGCAGTGAAATCAGTAGCTAATGCAGTTGAGTGGTACAAGGAGGGAGGAAGACACACTTCTGGCAGACACACAGCATTTCTGTTATTCTGGGACACTGAGAATAAGTGTTGCCAAAGGACACTTTGCCTGCTGGAGTGCTTCCAGGGAATTTGGAAGGCAGTTTCACTGAATTTCACTGAATTTTTAGAGTTGGAAGGGACTGTAGAGATCATCTAGTCCAACTCCCCGCTGAAGCAGGATTGCCCAGAGCCAGAGCAAGTCACTCAGGAGCATCCAGGCAGGGCTTGAAAACCTCCAAAGAAGAGGACTCCACGACCTCCCTGGGCAGCCTCTGCCAGGGCTTTGTTACATTCGTAACAAAGGATGGGAAAAGTCAGGGACTCCCAGATTCAGGAGGTTTGATTAAATGGATCTGATGCTGGTGGCTCCTTTTTCACCCCTCCTGTACCTTTTCGGTAGAGTGTTCTAAACATACTCCAGGCTTCTGAGAGAGAGAGTGGGTTTCTGATACACAGAATGGCAGTATTGTACATTTTCACAATGCTTGATAATGTCCATACCTTTGGAATACTTCATTAACCACGTCACATCAACATGTCTCCCCATTAAGTAATATAGGATGCCATATAATCACAGAATGGCAGAATAGTTTGGGTTGGAAGGGACCTTCAAGCCCCCCTCCAAGTCCCACCCCCTGCCCTGGGCAGGGACACCTCCCACCACACCAGGTTGCTCCAAGCCCCCTCCAACCTGCCCTTGAACCCCTCCAGGGATGGGGCAGCCACAGCTTCTCAGGGCAACCTGTTCCAGT
>BJBW01009249.1:2335-42774 GCA_004320125.1 Scolopax mira
CGAGGGGGGGGGGGGGGTTGTGGGGGGGGGAAAGAGCGGAAGATCTCAGCTGAGCTCTCCTTTCCCCTCAGAACAGCTTTTGTACATGGGAGGGGATGACCTGCAATTCAATCTGCAGCACGAAAACCTCCAGCCTTTGGGTACAATACTGCCTGTGTCCTCCTGCTGCAGAAGAGCCATCCCGGGTGGCTGCGGCAGGGACAGGCTGTCCCAGCCTCGTGCTCACGCTGGTGGCACTGCCTGCCTGGAGGGACAGCTTGTGCCTCCGAGGACAGAAAGTAGTTTGCGATGTGCTTCGGTTTTGGCAGAGCATGCGTGTGACTGTGAAACATCCTCCCCCACCGATTACGTCCTGAGGTTTGTGGTTATGAAAGTCCACATGTCTCTTTCTTCTTTTTAATTGCTATAATTTGTCCGTCTTTTACCCGTGGTCAGGAGCCAGGCTTGGCTTTGAGCTCCCTCGGTGGATTTATTTTGGTTTCGATGCTGTGCAAAAAAAAAAAAAAAACCAACCCCCAAAAAACCACCAAAACCCAACCCCTTGTGTTGTGCCCTGTACGTGCATCCCGCACGCGGGTAATTTTCCTCGCTGGAGTAATTTCCTTGCCCCCAGTGGGACTCCTCCTTGTGAATAAAGCTATGTGGGATCAGAGTCTAAAAACCACAGCCTGGGAAATTTATGCAGAGGAGGGAAGGAGGGAGATTGTTCCTAGCAGGCGAGCAGCGGGGCTGATTGCTGTTCTCATTGCAGGCAGAGGGCTGGGCTGGTACTAATTAGCAGGCAGCTGGATGGAGGGCAGAGCGTGATAGCTCACAAATTGCCTGGGAGCAGAGGTTGATGCCTCCTGCCCTGGACGCCGGGGTGGCGGGTGCCCAGGGGGGCTGGCAGTGCTTCCCTGTGCCGGTGCCAGGCATGGGATGCTCAGTCTGAGCTCCTGCCCCAACCTTCCAGCATCCTGGAGCCTGTGATGCTTTTTTCTCTATTGGGTAGGAAGAGCAGCCCAGCCACAAGCTGGCTGCTCCACTTGCCCTGTGTTTGGAATAGAGGTGGTGGGGGGGTAAGGCTGCTGTGAAGAGAAGGGCTTGAGTAGGTGCAAGATCAGAAGAGGGGATAGTTGAGGAAAGCACCTCTCTCTGCTTGGAAGAGTCTGGAATCTGAGTATCCAGGGCAGGAAAAAGTAAAGGTTGATGGTTTTGCCTGGAGCATGGGGAGAGCACCAGGCAGAGCCTGGGCTGAGCCCTGAGATGAGAGCAGAGGGCATGAAGTGGCACTACGAGGGGAAGGGACTGGGCTGTGGTGGGACACATCCCCTGGTCCTGCTCCCATCCCATAGCAATGTTCCATCATCATGGGGGATCTTCCCGGGAGCTGCTCCCACCCCCTGGGGATGGGGGACCCGCAGCCCCCTGGCACTGGGGAGCAGTGTGATGCCCCTCCACAGCCCTCTGGCACTCGCTGCCTCCCAGCAAGTGAGCTGTGTCCCCAAACAGGGCCTGGCAGCAGCCCTGGGGGGCCGCCCTGCCAGCATCGCCACCCCAGGTGGCCTTGTTTTGCTCGGCAAAGGCGGATGGGAGCCACCATCTTCCGAGGGAAGAGCATTTTTAATCTCCTGCTCCCGCTCCGTGCAATTAACTTGATTCCCTCCCCTCGTTTCCTGCAGAGGTTTAATTAAAATGCATTGTTCGCCTCGCCAATTATTTGCTCTGTCCCCCGGATAACCTCTGTGCAGCGGCTGGGTTGTTGGGGCTTTTTTTTCTTTTTATTCTTTTTTTTTCTCTCACCCTCCCCTGTTTTTTCCACCCCTCCCCTCCCTTTCTCCTTGTTGTTATTGAGATTTGTCTCCGCTTCCCCCCTTCGGCATCTCCTGCGGCGTTTACCTGCCCAGGAGAGCAGGATGGGGGAAGTATGGGAAGCAGAGCAAGCACTGCATCCACAGGGGCGAACTGGGGGGGGGGGGGCACAGCATCCCCATGGCACCGGAGGGGATGGGAGGGTGGAAAATAGGCACATGGAAGCTCCATGCCCCCGAGCAGCTGAAACAACAAGACCTTGTTGACTCTCCTTTGAGTTCCCCGGCACTCGGCAGCTGCTGCTCCAGCAGGTGATAATTGAAACCGGGAGCCAACCTGGATGGCGTCAGGGGTTGAGATGGAGTTCAGATTTTATCCCCCCCCCCCCCTCCTCCCCGCGCTGCGGCGGCACGATGGTGATGCTGCTGTCACCGGGGGGATGTGGGGGATGGATGACTCTGCAAGGAGACCCCAGGGGTTAGACCCAGGGGTGGGTGACACCGGGCTGAGGTCCCCGAGGAGAAGGGCGGTGGGAGTGGGAGCCCGGCAACGGCTACACCGCAAGGTCATACCTCGAGGAGCCATTTCGGAGAAGGGGCGTTCAGCGCTTTCTAAAAATAGCCCCGTTTGCAGGACTGAAATAACAAGCTGCTGCTCTCCACCAGCGCCAGGCTTGAACCCGGGCCAAGGCAGCTGCTGCTGGGCCGGCGGCGGCCCCTCGGTGTGCTGCGCAGCTGGCCGTGGCCGGGGGGAGCCCACCGGTAGTCCCCCCCACTGGCAAGGGCTGGGGGCGAGCATGGGATCCAGGATGGCTTTGAGAGGTGCTGATGGTCAGCCCTGAAGTGCAATGTGGGAGCCTGGAGGAAATCCAGGCAAAAGTCCCTTGGGAGGTTGGGGGGTTGTCCCCCCCACCCTGTCCAGAGTGAGAGTGAGGCACGGCTACGTGGTTCCCTCTTTCCAAACGGGTCCGGTTTGGAGAGCAGGACCCATGCCTTGTTGGAAGTCACCAACTTTGAGGGGCATCTGTGGGTCATTCATGTCATCTCCTCCTGCAAGGTCTCGCTAACGTGTCCCCAAAGGCTCCTCTGCTCCTCTCCCAGCAGCATTTTCCTCTCTTGCCTTTCACAGATCCTGCTCCAGTTCTTGGTTTTACTTGCAGGGGCTCGGGCTCTGGCAAGTGTTGTCTTCGTGGTGGTCCCATGAACTGGGATTTAATGGCTCATTGGTTTCAAGGCACGGAGCTGGGCTCAGGGTGTGTTTCATCAGGCTCTGTGCAGCTCCAGGCTGCAAACTCTGTCCCCATCTCCCTAGGGGCTCCCTGGCCTGGCAGCTTGGGGAGGTATTTGGGGGTATTAAATCCCAGGGGGTGACGTTTGCTGTGTCCTGGTCTGTGATGAGGTGCTGGGAGGTCCATCCAGTGGAAGGCACAAAGAAGGTGGTTTTGAGCCTCTGGAGCAGAGAGGAGCCCAGGCTTTTTGTGCTGCAGCCCCAGGGCAAGGTGCCTCCAAGCCCCCAGCTCCTGCACCTCCCCTGCTCTTCCCCGGAAGCAGGAAGGGATGGGGAAAGGCAGAGGATGAACCCAAATCTGTCCCCTCTATGGAGCACATCACCACCCCCAGCCTGGCTCCAGCTGGGTACCGCAGTGGCACTGCCCTCCTGCACGGTGATGGGCAAAGCCCCTGCCTGCTTCGATTTCAGGCTCAGGACCTGCTGCACATCACCATCACCATCACCCAGGCGACAGCCTCTGTCTTCCCGATGGGCTGGGAGAAGCCTGAGTGGTGTGGGTGAGTGATTCCATCAGCTCCCGGGCACCTCGTGAGACACCCCCCCACACCCCCTCAGCATGCTATTGCCATGGTCCTGTAAATACACACTCTCAGAGGAAGGCAGAGGAGCCGTTTCCCTGCGGAGGACAGGATTGTACCCTCTGCTCGAGGTCGTGTGGCGGCTGCCGGAGCTAATTACTGCTCGGAGACGAGTCTTGGCCCCGGGGGTAGTTCTGGGAAATCAGCGCCGGTTCGATGCTTCATCCTGAGACCGAGAGATTAACTTCAGTTTCACACTCTGCCGATGGCCAGGGAGATGCTCAAGGATGGAGCAAATTGAACCCAGCGTGGCGTTTCCCCCACAGGAGACCTTCCTCCAGCAGTGCCAGGAGAACCATCCTGAGCGCCGGCGAGCGGGGCCAAATCCGGACTCGCTGGAGACTGGACCTGCTGCCACAGCGGCTCGTGGTCCCACTGCTCCTGGAGGTGATGAGGAGCTGTGGCTGTCGCTATTAATCAATAAGTATCTCCTGTGACCAGCTGGAAGGTTTCTCTTTGCACTTGCAGTTGCCTCCTCCATGCTCCCATGCGGTGCTTGCCCCGTGGCACCCAGCTCTGGTGTAAAAGCTGGATGAAAATTTGGCACAGGTGAACCCCATGGGTTGGGGATGCACAGCAGGGAGGATGGGAGGAAGAAACTAGGAATAAACTCACCAAGGTGCTGGGCTTGGGGAGAGAGGGTTCAGTGAGGATCTCAGTGGTGAGATGGAAGAGGCAGGAAGGCCAGGCTGTGTTTTCATGCTCCTTGTGGTGATTTTGGGAGCTAGCACTGCTGTTCCTGCAGATGGTGGGTTTTCTTGGCATCTAGAAGTGGTTGGTGAGGGACAGGACTCAGCCATTCATGGATCTCTTCTCCTTGAGGTTTCAGTGTACTGACCTGGTTGAATCTCAAAAAGCTGTTCCTGATAGATATAGAATGAAATTACTCTTAAAATGGCACAGGAATGAGCTGCTCTTGGGGCTCCAGAGTGAGCTGGTGTCCCTCCTGGGGTGTTCACTTGGCACTGTATTTGAGTCCAGCTCTCCTCTTCTACCTGCCTTTCCAAGTCCACTGAAAAATGGAGCAGTTTCCAGTCTAATTGCAGCTCCAGAGCAGGAATATCCAGCCCTGCAAGAAGGTGAAATCCCTTTTCATCCCTCTCGAAGAGGGTGCAACAACAGCTTGGGGATCACAGCCCCACTCCACGCATCCTCCCAGCATCCTTTGAGGGAAGGGTCCAAACCTAACCGATGCTCCAGCTTAAAGCCTGGCCTTGAGTTAAACCTTGGCACCTCCCTGGCCAGACATACAGGGTTGATTTTTGGGGAGAGAAGGTCCAAGATCTAGGTCACAGGCTGTTGGCACTGAAGTCAGACCAAGCATGAATGTGCTCCTTGTGGTCCTCCATGGTCTGGCAGGGACATGGCTGGCTCTGCCCCCACCCAGCCGAGCAGGAGATGTTTATTCCTGGGACAGTGTGTGCTTCTGAGTGCCCCCCGTTTTGTTTTGTTGGGGTTTTTTTTTAGGTTTAAAATCCATATGCCTGGCTGTTACTGCATTTATATGTATGTGCTTTATAATTGAAAACTCTCAGTTGTGCGCTTCTCCCATGCAAAGCGAAGGCTTCAAAGCAGCAGGTGGAAATTGAGCCGATATCTCTGCTGCCAAAGTGAAAATTTGAATGAAAATTTAATTTTTCCTCTGCAAAGCAGGGAACTGGGTTCCCAGGGCCCCGGTCAAAAGCCTGCCTTGACCTTGCCTTGCAGGGGCTGCAAGGCCATGGAAGCAAGCCCTGGCTCTGCCCCAGGCATGCAGAGATACAGGCAATGCGGTGAAGGAGAAGGTCTTTCTGGAGGATGCCTTGGCCATGGTGTTTCAGATGCTGTATAATGGCAATGCTATTTCCTGATGGGTTTCTGGGTTGGGTAGAGGGGGCTGAGCATTGCCCAGGCTTTGAGAATGGCCAGCGAGGCTTGGTCTCCTCCTGCAAGGAGGCTCAGCAGCCTTGGGGAAAGGTTGATGGTGTTGAGCTGTTGGTGCTCCATGCTCACCAAGTTTTTTCTGCTTCCAGATATCCAGGAGTACTTCAGCTAGGTGCTTTTCTGTGGCATCAAGCTGTCTTTGATCCTCCTCATGGACATCAATCTGGTGGCCCAGCATGTCATAACGACAGCATCAGCATTGTGCAGAAGGTAAAACATTGCCATGAACATCTACTGCTGGGCTTGGGCCTTTTGGGCACCAAAAAGCATCCAGGGCTGGTTCCACCACAGAGGGTACGGGGCAGGAGCTCCTTGACCCCCTGCCCTTGCTTGGGACCCCCTTGGTGGGGCAGCAGGGAGGAATGGCAGGCAGGGAGGGAAGTGAGGAGAAGAAACCTGACTGTGAAACCACTGGTGGAGAGATGCTGTCTGAGCTGGAGCTGTGTGAAGGAGGAGTGTGTCCCCCAAGAGGGGCCAGGGGCTTTTTGGGGAAGGGGGGGAAGGGGTGCCTGGCCCCGCAGGAGCATCTTCTCGCATCCCACGTGGATTTGATTTTGCAGCCCCTGGATTCCTTTCTGCTGAGCGAAGCCTGCGGAGCCGGAGCCACCCGCGTGAAGGAGCCGGGCAGCCACAGCAGGCGGGTTCCTCTCGTTATATTTTTGTTTATTTTTTAATTGAAAGACAAAAGGCAGCGTGCAGGCGGGAGCCTGCTTTTCCCGGAGCGGCTTTGTCTTACAACGTCTTGGTGGGAAGAAGGAGGAAGATGTGAAGGCGGCAGGGCAACCCCTGGGGCCACCGACCACCACCCCATCCTTGGGGCCGCTGGCTCCCCCCGTTCCCACGGGGAGGACCAGACCCCACCGAGCACCAGCTGCCCCTTTCCTGGGGAAGGGGGCTTGAGACAGGGGCGAAGGGGGAGCAGCTGCGGGGCGCGGGGGTTACGCCGCAGGCAGGTGTGCCTATCACTCGTGCTCTCCTGAGCTTTTTTTTTTTCATTGCTTTTCTTCTTTTTTTTTTTTTTTAATCCCCTCCAAACAAAGGAAACGGGGCAGCTGCACCCGGCAGAGCATCCCTCACCAGCCGCCCGGGCAGGGCTGGGGTTTGGGCTTTGCAGGTGATTCCTGCCCCATCCCTTTGCCAAAGCAAACCCTCTCACTGGCTTGGGTCGGGGTCGCGGGGGGGGGCAACAGGGGGGAGAGGTTTCCAGGCGGGTTGGGGTGTTTGCCCCCCCGGAGCAGGGATGTTTTTGGGAGCAGCCGCCAAGCTGAGGAAAGCAGCCCACCCCGTGGCGCCTGGGGCCGCCCAGCATAAGGGGTGGCTATTTATGGGCTGAAAATGGAAAAATTGTCCAACTGCCGAAATTGGCAGTGAATCCCATGACTATAATAAACAGCTTCCCGGCCAAGGTCCTTGGCTATTTTATCTCTGTTTTGGCTCGGGGAGGAAGATTTATTTTGTTTGCTGCTTGGAAATTCCACACACAACCCCCCCACCTCCCCACCCCCTTTTTCTTTTTTTTTTTTTTTCTTTTTCTATTCCTTGGGGGCATTTAAAGACAAGAAACCCCCCCTTCCCTGAGCCCAGGCTGGGTTTTTTGCTCTCGTGGCGTGGGTGTCTCTGGCTCTGTGGAGGTGTCAGTGCCACCCATGGCACTTGAACTGCCTTTTGGGGTGAGTTCAAAGCTCATCCCTTACAGACCTGAGGAGCATTTGTACCCTCCAGATGAGCCTTGATATTTAAAAAATAAATAAATAAAAATAACCAAACAAGCAGAAAAAAAACCAAAACAACAAAACCCAAGCCTCCAGAATGAGTTTTCCTGGCTGTGGGACTGACTGAGGGGGCAGGAGGATGGATTCTCTGAGCAGCCCTTTTCTTCCCTGTTTTCCCTGGGGGCATGTGGGCTGCCAAAACCTGGTTTGTGAGCCCCCGTCTTTCTGTGCTGTCCCTGGGTGCCCCTCTCCCTGTTCTGCAGACCCCCCCCCCCCCCCCGCCAAGCTGCTGCATGTCATTCCCGGGGGACACAAAGGCCACCAAGCCAGAGAAATCAGGTATAAGTGGTGGGTGACCCTGCAGGATCATGGGGTGATGCTCTGTCAGTGCAAGGGACCTGCAGCATCCTCCTCCCCGGGCTCGCCGGAGGCTGGAGCATCAGGGGTGAGTTATTAGGGGTTTGAGACCCACATTTTGGGACAGCCCTCGCTCCGCACACACGATGCAGCGGACATGGTGAGGGACCACCGGCACCCAAAGCTGGTGGGACTGGGGCAGCTCCCAGTGCAGGGCTCTGCTCTCAGCTGGAGTGGGAGGATGCAGTTCGCAGCTTGTCACGGAGGGGATTTGGCAGAGGCTGCTCCCCTCTGTTTATTGATGTTTAAGCTAGGTTTACTCTCTTGGAATGACTTTCCCCCCCTCCCCAGCTAATGGTTCCTGTCAATTTTCCCACAGTGCTACATGGTTTGCTCTCCAGCCCGAGGAGCAGGATAAGGTCCAGCTGTGTTTTACCTTCCACCAAGCGCTCCAGGTGCTCCCAGGGTACAGAATCCCCCCGGGCAAGCATGAGGGTGGTCACACGGGCCAAAAGCGCTGGCAAAAGCCTGCAGAACAAACAGCCTGTTTAATTGCAACCTGCAGCTTTACTGCCTCAATATTAGTGGTGAGTGACTTCAAAGCGGCCCCGGCCAGCTCCCTGGGAAACCTTGTGCCCTTACAGGGCTTTAAACCCACTTTTGCACCACCAGAAGAGGCACAAATGTGGTTCAGGGGCAGCTGCACCGTGGGGCAAGGAGGTTTTGTGCAGGGTGGGACATCGCAGGGTGCAATGCTGGAGCCAGCTCTGGTCCCCTGAAGCCACCCCAGGGTTCTCCTTAGGGTGAAGGAAGCTTCTCCTTAGGGTGAAGAAGCTTCTCCTGCAAGAGCCAAGAACCTGGGCATCTCCAGGGACTCTTCCTGACTGAGGAGTGGTGTTTACCCATCGATCCCCCAGCTCAGGGGTCATGCCGAAGAGCAGGGTTGTCTCAGCTGGTGCATCCTTGTTTTAATAGGGGTCAGTCCCATTTGGAGACGAAGGACAGGGCAGGATGGGGCAGCCAGGGCCGGCAGCATTCCCACAGGGGTCGTACCTCCCTGCAGAGACCCCCGTGGGGCACGATGTACCCCGTACGTGGCAGGATGCATTGCCACAACCCTCGTCTGGCCGGTGTTTCTGCAAAGCTCTGAAGCCCAGCTGGGACACACGGGGTCTCCCAGCCCCAGCTAAACACCTGCGCTCCCCGCACTGGGAACAGGGCCGGGCTGAAGCTGTGCAGAGCACGTGCAATGAGGAGGCCAGGTCTCAGCACAGCGATGGGAAAGGCTCGCAAGGGCTGGCGTTTTGCTGAGCTGGCTGCGCTCAGAGCTCTGTTTCCACCTCTCCTGCAAGTGGAGGTGGTGCATTTATTGGGGCAGCTCATCCCTCGGCACCCCTATAACTGACTGCATTGAGAAGCGGATGGGATCTCTGGGGGACAGCAAATGAGGACACCCCCCATGAAGGGAGGAGGATGAGAAGTGGGGCTTGGATAAGCCCTTGTTGCAATTGCCTAAAGAAAGTGGGGGTACAACCCCATCCTGACCCCCTCCTCCATCCCCTGGATCCATCTGACACAGGGAGCTGGAGGTTTTCGTGTGGTGCATGCCTGCTCCCCACCCTTCACCGCAGCATCAGCCCTTCCTCAGATACCCCCCTCCCCAGAGCCATGACAAGCCCCGCAGGCTTCTCAGCACCTCTCTGGCGAGCCGCAGCCCCTGGGGAGCCGGTGCTGACACGAGCCAGATTTCGGAGCACGGCGCAGGAGGCTGGCGAGGGCTCGCTTTGGCAGAGCAGCAAGAGGAACAGCTTGCAGCAGCCTCTCTCCCCCTCCGAGCGCCTGCTGGGGTGCGTTCCCTAACCTTTCCTGCCTCCGTTCCACTCCTGCGTTTCTCTCTCTCTCCTCCTTTTTTTTTTTTTTTTTTTTCCTTTTCCCCTAACTGTAAATGCACCATAAAAATGGATCAAATTGCTTAAATCACTGTCATTAAATCAGTGTGAGTCCCCCCTCCGCCCCTGTGCTCGAAGCCTGGCAGAGAACATTTGTTCCAAAGGCTGAACAGCCGTCTTATTGCTCTGAAAGCATATTTGCTGCTTGATGGAAGGAGGAGAGGGGGAGAAAAACAGCCTGCAAGAAAAGGAGGAGGAGGGAGGGGTGGTGGTAGGGGGTGAAACCACCAGGGGCTGTTTCTCCTTGGACACGGTGGGGGGGAGAGGGGGCCATATCCTGCAGGCTGAGCCCTCCCTGCTCATCTGTCTGTCAACAGCAGGTGATGAGGTGGCAGGGCTCAGGGGACTGGGGACACCCCAGGGGGTTGGCTTTGATGCTGGAGCTGGGGGAGGAGGGGTGGGTTGTGCTGTAGGGGATGCTGGAATGGGGTCGCGGGGATTGGGGAGGGCAGTGCCAGCACAGACCCTGTGATGACCAGGGGGGAATTTGCCAGGGCTGGAAATGTGGTCGTACGGCTCAGTCTGTACGGGAGAGAAATGTATTCCTGGTAAACAAGGCAGGTCAAGCTGGTGAACCTTTCCGAGCCCCTGGGTTGATTAATCCCTGCCGGTCCTGGCTAAAGAGCGGCTTTAGACCTGCTGGTGTTTGCACATCTGAATAAAAAGCTTTTGCAAACCCTCACCGTGGGCCCCGCTGGAGCCGGCAGCTCGGAAGAGCCGGGGAAAAAAGCAATTGGTCTGGAAATTCCGCTTATTTTTAGGGGCCTGGTTTGGCATGGGAGAGAGCAAGTCAGCGATGGAGGCAGAGACAAGGCTGACTTCAGGAGCTGCTGTGTGTTCCCACGCCGGCGCTGGGCCGCACGGGGGAATGCAGAAATGCTTCTACCCAGGTGGTCTGGAAAATCCCTACAGAGAGAAACCCCGGGCAGCAAAGGCGGAGGAGAGCTGGGAGCTGGAGGCGGATCAAAGGCCGGGGCTGGGGAAGGGGCTGCTGCAGGTGGCAGGAGCCGGCAGGACGAGCACATCTCAAAGGCACCACTACACCAAGCCCTCCCGTGTTTTAGAGAGCTCCAGGCCAGAGTCTTGCAAAGCTGTTGCGCTCACTAGAGACTTTCTGGACTGGAGCTTTGTCCCCGGGAAGGTTTCCCAGAAGATGCACGTTCCTTCCCCATCCAGCTTCCTCCATCCCGCTGGGCTGGGATACCGCCTCCTGCCCTGGGAGCTGCCTGCAGGGCTTTTCCTGAGCAATAAGGATGGGGCAAGACCAAAATATGACCCTGGGGATGCTATTTAATGGGGAGCTGCCCATGGACCATGGCAGGGCTGGTGGAGCAGAGCGGCCGTGGGTCATAGTCTCCGGATGGTGCTCAAAAAGCCTAAGAAAAAAGCTGAAAGTTTAGATGTGCTGGCACAGAGCCCCAGGCGTGGGGCAGAGCCGGTGGGGACAGGCAGCCTTGCTCCTGCCCTTGCCCTGGATGCAGTAGCTAAAAGCCAACCGAGCCTAAATGCAAAGCAGCTCAGGGGGCTGGAGAGCTGCCCGAATTTCTACCGCGCCAGATTAAAAAACTCACCAGCTTGCAAAGACTGCCCGGAGGCTGGAGGAGGGGGAGAAGCTCAGCCTTCCCCAGGCACAGCACGCTCTGAGAGGGCTCCATGGGGCTCAGCTTGCCCCCCGGTGCTGCTTCTGGGGAGCCAAGGTGAACCTCCCTGTGCCCTTGAAGACCCCATATGTGGCAAATGGGAACCCCCCCCTGCCACGGGATGGGGTCTCACTTTTACAAGGGTCTGCCTTGGGAATGGGAGTGTGGAGAGGGCAATGCAGCCCTTCCCTCCTCAAGGGCTTTGCAGATTAATTATTCCCAGGGTAAGGAGCTGCTTAATGACCCTCCCCCTCCTCCCCTCTTCCCATGGGAAACTGCAGGGACAGCTTCTCCTTGTCCCTCAGGGGGCGATGCATGTCAGTCTTAATCCTTGAGCATCCTGCTGTTTGCCAGGGACACTCAGAGCAGATCCTCAGCCCTGGTGCAAATCAGGAATAGCTCCCTTAAAGGCAGTGGCTGTCACTTAACACACAACTGTGTGATACACAAATGCTCCATGTGGGACCGTGCAGGAAAGCAGGGCTGGTAAGAATAATCAGGTTTTGCTTAACTGTATTGAACTTTGGGGAGAGGGGCAACCCCGCCGAGTTCCTGGCTTTTGGTCTTTACTTTGGTTTCTGGATGCCTGCGGGCAGCAGATCTGTCTCACCAAAAGTGCTAATGGAAAAAAGAAAGAATATTAATTCAGGGAAAGAATTTTCAGACAGGGACTCATCTGTGTAACCACGATCAAGGTACTGCAGCCGTTCAGCTCAAAGCAGGAGCAGTGATTTTCCTTCCGGCTACATTCTGGACCACAAGGGTGCTGAGGGGCAAAGCTCATTCTGGGCTTCTCCCCTCTGTTCTGGTCTCATCCGTGCTCTTCCCAGATGAGCTTTCCATTGTGTGGAGCTGTGTCCTGGCCAGGACTGGGCAGAGCAACCTTGCCAGGTTTTACCCGGGGCTGCTTTAGACGGATGCCATAGAGCTTCAGGGGCTCAATGACCTTCACATCCAGCCTCTCCATCTACAAGAAAAGGGGATGTTGCTCTGGCAGGTAGAAAGGCAGAGCAAGCGTGAACAGGAGCAGGCCAACAGCCAGCATGGTTGGACCAGACCCAGACCTTGAGGTCTCCCAGCTGGTGATGTCAACCAGAGCATCTAAAAGACCCGCTTACTCCAGGTACCCCATACCACGAGGAGGTAGAGAGGAGAGGATGTGATTTCCTTTTGCACACCCTTTTGCACACCAAAATGCTCTGAGAAGCAGAGATGGGTCATCCTCTCAGGCAAGGTCTGACCCTTGGCTTGATTTCTCCCCAGTGGGCTGAAGGACCCAGCTGGGCATCACAAGAACAGATGTTTCTGCCCATGGATGGTGAGGGCAGGAGGGAGCACATCCCTCCCCAGCAAAGGCGGTCGCTAACGGCGCTGCAGAGTCCTCACAGCTCCCTTTATTGCGGGTGTGTGTTTATTGCTTCCTGATGGGAAGGCCCACATCTGGGACCTATTTGCTTAGGACCTTGTTAGGGGGTTGTGGTCTCGACAGCTCTTTACCTCGGCCTGCCTGTAATCCTGCACTTTGGCTCACTCCCCGGCCAAGCCCTTGGTGGCACGAGGCTCTCGGTGTCGGCGTAGCCTGCAAGACGCATCACCAGGAGGTCCAGCACCTCATTGTGGTCACCTTCTGCATGTAGGAAGGTGTCAGGATGCAGAACTGGCCAAGGACCTCTCTGTGTTGGCACCTGTCCTCTCCATGGTCTTTACACAGCTGTCCCTGGGGGACACAGCTTGCAGGGGTGGCTGGGATTGCTAACAACATTGGGCTGGGCTGGGAATATGAGCCATGATGTTCCTCCATGTAGGCAAGGAACCCTCATTTGCTCAACCTCAGTGTCTGGGCCGCCATTCTCCTTGACCAGCTGCTTCTCAAGCAGTGATGTCCATCCATCAGATGGACCACTGAAGCCATAAAGCCAAGAGTCCTATGCTTGGCTGAGGCTGGCAGGAGCTGTACTTGTTCCTCAAGGCTCTCCATTGCTGCTCCTGCCCTTCCCCAGTGCACGGTGCTGGTGGGCTGTAGGTTGATGACTAGCAGGATTTTCAATTTCTCATTTTCTGGATGTCCCGTGAGCTGCTGCTCCCCACTCCCTGCTTTCAGTGAGCCTCTGTCAAAAATAAAGCATTTGCAAGCCAAGCCAGTGCTCTGGTGGGCTGTAGAGCCCACCTGCAGGCTCATGCCCACTTGCCTGGATGAGCTGGGAACCAGTGAGAGGAAGAAACTGGGATCAATAAGGGACAAATGGGAAGAGCTGAAATGTAAGTGAAGAGTGAAGGAGGGAAAGCTGGGGGATGCTGAGATCAGGTCTGGGGGATGATCTTGACTCTGGGGATAAGGGATGTTCTTGCAAGAGCAAGAAGATGCTGAGTGGCTCAGGTGCTAGAGAGAAGCACTGCTTGAAGCTGTGATCTCCTGGGAACACCAGCACAGCCAGACCCAACAGCTGTCCCCACCACAGCCTCCTGCCCAGGTAGCAGGGTGATGGGGATGAAAAGGGCCCCTCTGCTGGGAGGAAGACCTGTGGGAGGAAGGAGGCTGCAGCCTGGTTTGTAGCTGCCTGGGAACCTCTTCGGTTCTAGTGCTTTCTTCCTGATGAGGCCCCGCAAATCCCACAGCGAGATCTTGGCTCCATGCATGGAACAACGTATGGATCCAATATAGAGCAAGTCGTCTTTGTCAGAGCAGCCTCCGAGCTCCAGCAGATGCAAAGTTTCTAGGAAATTGTGGTTTTTGCATGTGTCTTCAAACACCGAATCCACACAGGGTCTTTCTCCTCCACCTCTCACTCTTGCTGGGAGGTAGAAGGACAGCAGGCTGCTTCTCTCTCTGCTTCCCTCCCTTGAAAGGGATGCAGGAAGGGGGGGGGGGGCTGTATTTCCAAACACGTGGCTTTTCTCAGGAGGATGTGCTGCCACTTCTGCCGGTGGGAGAAAGAAAAAACATCTCGGGTATTTGGGGAGCTAAGCCCTAGGACAGCTGTCACAGCTGCCAGCTCCCAGCAGCATCACGCAGGTAGCCAGGGACAGGCGTGATTGCTCTGCTCGTTTCCAATTAAAAGCTGATTTGCTACAGACCTCTCCTGACCTTCAGCCTAGCAGACTGCTGTTTTGCAGGGAAAATCAGCCCTGTCTTTTCACCTCCCTCCCTCCAAGCTCTTGTTTCCTTCCACCGTGCCCGAGATAACACCCTGTCTTGCTCTGTCATCATGTCTTTATCTTACCCCTACAGATTTTTTCCCTCCCTAGTGAGCTGGATGTTTTCTTAATGCTTATTGACAGGGTTTTACGAGCACAATGTAGGATCCGGGGGTAGGACATGCAAGAACCCAGGTCCTTGCTCCTGTCTCAAGGAATGGAAAGCTACTGGGGGAATCTCCCTACAGGGTTGACCGTGGGGAGTTCCCAGGGCTCAGCACAGCCCTGTGCACTGGTGGTGAGAGGGACTGTGCACACACAAGACTCTCAGTTCGTCTAACTGGGACCCACAGACATTCCCATCCCCAAGTCCCATGGCTGGCTGCTGCTGCCAATGTTGCTGCCACGTAACCTGGGTCCCAAGGGGGACCTGCGGCATCTCCCATCCCCACTGTTCCCAGAGCATCTCTCCTCCCCTTGTGCTTTGGAGATTTTGAGGCTGTCACCGGGCCAGGAGTCAGGAATTGCCAGGCAGGGTCTGGCTCCGTGTTCCCAGTGCTGAGCCTGGGGACCCGCAGGCAGGGCAGCTTCAGCCGGGCCCTCTGCCAGTGCTGTGACTGCAACGACAGCTTTGAATGTAGCAAGCTGCGGACTTTGCCTTCTGGTCACCAGCCTCTGAGTACCTCCTATTGATTTGTTTGTGAGAGAGGAAAATATTGAGCCTGGAGCACGGAAAGGAGGAGAGAGTTACCTGTTCGGATGGAGAGATACTGCCTGGGGTGGGGGGGGGAGTGGTGGTGGTGGATGAAGATGGTGGGGGGAGCAGGGTGCCCCCGAGGGCCCTGAGACTGAGGAGGTAGCTTGCAAACCCCTGAGGATGGAGATTTGATTTGTTTCTCAGAGATTTGATTTGTTTCTCAGAGATTTGATTTATTTCCTGTATGGGACCTGTACCCCAGCTCGGCTGAGTGTCTCCTCAGGAGCAGCCTGTGGTGGTGGCTGTAAGAAAAAGCCTTACGTGAGAGACAACAGAGACCTGGGACCAGAAAGGCTCTTTGCCAACACGGGGGATTGAACACCACCAGCTTGCTGAGGCAGTGGCAGCCTGGCTGAGCACGGGTGCATTCAGTGCACATGTGATGGCAAGGGACAGCAAGGGTCCCTGCAGCCGGGGTGCCAGGCCCTGGGGGTGGAAGCTGGACTGTGCCCGCTCTCCCTGTCCCTGGACCAGCAGAGGGCAACAGTGACCTTTGCAACCAGCTGTCCCCAAAAAAACACCCTCCTTGCACGGGAGCTCCTTGGCTGGTGCACCCCAGATGCAGGGGACAGTGAGGGTCTTGGTGGGTCCCACGGCAGTGGGTGGGTGCGCTGGTCCTTCCCTGTGAAACACGGGCTTTTCTCCTCATCTGCTGTGCAAAGTGATGGGGTTCATGCTTGACCTGGCATGGTAACCTCATCTGGGGGGTGATGATTCCCACCTTGGAGCCCAGTGATGATCATCCCCCCATTGATGATCATCCCCCCATGGATGGGCTGCAAGGTGGAGATCATTACCTCATCAGCAGGCTCCCAGGTGGGCTATATAACAGGGAGAGCTTCTCTGGGCCCAACCATTGGTCCTGAGCAGGGCTCTCTGTTCTTGGTACAGCTTGGAGGGTGATGGTGTTACTCTTAGCAGAGCTGCTGTGCTTCCTACATACTGTGTCCTCCAGATGGATGTGATTTCAGGTAGGCACCACTATACTACTCCTAAACGAGGGCAGCTTCAAGCTGCCTTGAAGCCCGAGCTGCAGCTGTGCTGCCTTGTGAGGTTTGTGGGTGCCCATGTGGGCAGAGATGAGCAGTGGGATGCGGGGGTGGTGGAGCAGCTCTTGCATTCATGCTGGAGGAGTACTGGGCAGTGGGAGATGGTCACATCCAGGCCCATTTCAGCTGTATTTTAGAGGCTGAAGCAGAACGAGTGCTAAGGAACCCAAAACCTGGAGTGGCTGTGAACCAGCAACCCCAGCTCTCAGTTGCCAGCCCCTCTACAATTAGCCTCCTGAACCAGCCAGCAGGCTGGAGTTGCAATTTTCCTAACGAAATAGCTCTGTACCTCAGCTGGTACGAAGGTCAAACCCAGAGTGGTCGTTAGACCATCATCGTTAGACTTCCCATTAACACCTCTGAGCTGCTGGGAGGGGGAGAGTCTGGCAACCTCTGTTCTGCCACCCCTGGCGAGCCAGAGGGGTGGGTGGCAAAGGGAAGGGGACGGATGGACGGACGGACACCCTTCGATCTTCCCACAGACGTGGGAGTCCAATCCATTTGCTGAAACGAATGGGAAATGGTTGAAAAGCTAAACCTCAAATTAGGTATTGACTATCTGCCGAGCTGGGCAGCGCTACCTGCTGTAAACTGAGTCGTGTTTCCCATTGCAGTGTACACGTGTGTGTCTGTGTGTGCGTGTGTACGGGGCAGCTGGACCCCTTGGCCATGCCAAGGGGCTGCTGGCATCTCATCCCAAAGGGCTGCTGGAGCCGGCTGGGCTGGGTATCGGGTTTTACCCTGCCCTCTGGACCTGCTTGCTGGGGAGCTGGAGCCCTGGGTGAGGCCGTGTGCTCCACTGCGAGACAGTTGGGCTGAAATCCTGCTGTCACGCTTCAGTTAATATTAAACCATTAAATGTGCTCAGCCCTTAATAGAGGGGCTGGTTGGAGTCTTAACCCTGTGCTTGCCAATCGTCTGCAGGGATGGCAGCCCTGGCTCATACCTCCTTATTGCTGAGGCATGTTTGCTCTGACGGCAATTTTCATCTCTCTTCTCTAATTTTTTTTTAAATTATTTTCCCCCTTCCCCTCCACATATTCTCTTGCCTCCTTCCTAAGTCACAAATTCAAGGCCACCCTGTAAAATATGTTTTTAAATGTCTATTCATTTGAAATCCTGTGATACTCGGCAAAAACGGTGTTTGAACAAACTCTAAATTGTACTTTAAAGAAAACACAGCTGTTTAATTACAGCCTGAATGCAAAGCAGCCTCCATCATGTGAGTGGTAGGAGCTGGGTGCTGACTGTGTGTTTGGCCTCTGATCCCCTTTAATCTCTGCAGTCAAAGGATTTTGGTTTGATTTCCTTTTATTTCCCCACCCAGCTTGGAATCTGCAACCAATTTGTTGTTGTTGTTTGGGAAATAAACCCCAGGGAAAAGGTCTGGATCCGGAGCAGCCGGGCTCGCACCGGCTCTGCCGTGCCGCCTCCTGGTTACCCCAGCGCCAAAAATAAATAAATAAAATAAAATCTGTTTTCCCTTTGCCCATCCTGCTCTGCTTTTTTTGGCCTGTCTCTCCCCCGCCCTGGAGGAGCCGATGACTTTTGCATCTGCTGCTGCATCTGTTTTACCCATCGGGTCCAAGTGTGGTGATAACTTCAGCTGGGAATGGGACCCCGCAGGCGAGCCAGGACTTGGAGGGAGAAGGGGGGGGGAATTTCCTCCGAGAGTTCCTCATTCTGGGAGGAATTAAGTGCAAAGAAACTTGGGGATATGAGAGCAGTTGGACGTCGTTCTGGGGCTCAGACCCCTTCAGAGGGGATAAATCCAAACTGAGGTTTTAGGCATTGAGGAGAGGCTGATGCTTGCATGGAGCCAGGCTCCTTCCAGAGCATCAATTTTTTGGGAGCATTTGTTGAGGCTGCTGGGCTGCTTGGCTCACGAGGATGCAGTGATGTTATTGCAGCCTGTGGCTCCAGGTTCATCCCTGGTACAAATCCATCGCTTCCAGGCTTGAGCTCTGCCTCTGCTGGCGGCTCTTGCCCGAGGGGGATCTGACAGCAGGTAGCAAAAAGGCAAATAAATCCCTGGCCCTGGATTAAAGCACAAAGCTCCCAGGCAAGCTCTGGGTTTGCTTTGTTGGTGGGGTGGCTGGGGGTTGTCCTGGAGCTGTGGTGGCAGGGGCTGGTGTCCCAGAGGGTTTCTGACCCCCAAGGCAGCAGGATGAGCTCCACCTGTCAGTTGCTCCCCTGAAGAAGATGCGGTCAAGGTGTGAGGGCTGAGTCTCCCTGTGATGTCTGAGCACACCGGTGGTTGGGGACAGTGGGTAATATCCTCTCTGGCTGCCTTGGCTCCCTGGAGTGACCCTTTGCCACCGCATTTGGCTGGGCTCTCCTGTGGTACCATGCTTCAAGGTGCCTTTCCCCGTACCTCTCCTTGTCCTGCTGAGCTTTCCCCTGCACCTCCAGGTGGTGGGCTCCAGGCTGGTCCTGCCTGGACCCTGTGTCCTTCCATGGGCTCCAAGCTGTGCTCAGCTCCACTCGTTGCCTTTGATTTCCCCTTGGAGGCTGCACCAGCCTTTCATTTCTCTCTCCTTCGCCCTGCGCGGTGCCGGTGCCATAAGCCTTTTCAGGCGAACATTAAAGCCTTTGTCTGGTTGGGAGCGCGGAGCAGACCATTTAGGAGGAATTAGTGGTTACATTGAAAGGGGAAAATAAGGGCTCCTGGGTTAAATGCACTTTAAATGTCTTAATAATTGCAATTGGCCAACTCGTTCCTCCCCGGAGCCAAAAGCCTGTAATATGGGAAGCTTTTCTCTAATCAAGAGCAGCAATGATACCTTATGTAGGAAGCCACATAGGATGGAGAGAATTATTTCTCAGAGCTCAGCGAGCAGAGCTGCCTGTCTGTCATCCCCCCAGCTGCCAGTTGGCCCTGCTGAACCCACTGGTCACCAGCGCAGCCAGGATGGGGCTTGGGGTGGCTGCATGCCACCCTTGTTCCAGGTGACGTGTCCCCATGGCCCCCCCCTCCCATCCAGCTCTCTGCTCCGAGCAAGGGTGACCCTTCCCTTCTGGATGCAAACCCTCCCCAAGGACCTCAGGTTGTTGTGTGTCTCCCCCACTCTCCTTGCCCGGGAAGCACCGTGGAGCCCCGTTAGCCCCTGCCTCGCTGGCGGGGAGCCCTGTTAGTGCCATCCAGGTGGCTGGCTGAGCCCCCGTGCAGACACATCCCGGCTCCCTGGCTCCAGCCGCCGTGTGGCCACGTCATCCATCAGCAATGACAAGCTCCTTTTGCAAGGAGCCTTTGTTGGCACCCTGTGCTGAGCCAGGGAGGCGAGGGGGGGGGGGGGGGGGGGGGGGGGGGGGTGATGTATGGGGAGGGGGGGTGTGTGGAAATGGGCTCGCTGGCTTGCGGCAGACCTCCAAGGCGAGAGCATCGGCCCCCGGCAAGGAGCAGCCCCCTTCCTGCCAGCGGCCCAGGGAGGGAGGTTAAAAGGTGCAGCTTGGAGGAGGTTAAAAGCAAAGCAGCTTTTAATTTATAACGTGGCCGAAAGAGAAATTGTAGCCAAAAAAGATAAAGATGCTGGAATAGCTGGAATTCTCCAGCCGCTGTGACTCCGAAGGGTAAAGCCACTGGAATGTGTGTGTGTTGGGGAGGGGGGGGTTTCTGTTCTTCTTCCCCCTCCCTTCAGCCTGGGGTCTCCCCAGCATCCCTTCTTGCAGGGGGTCTGCCTGGGGGAGCAGCAGGAGGGATGGAGGCAGCGATGCCAAAGGGAGCATCTGCACCCGTGCAACTGCATCAAGGATGGGATTGCTGGGGTGTAAGCCTGCCCTTGGCCCTTCCACCACCCCCCCAGCTGCTTTCTGTGCTGAACCGGGACCCGCCACCACGCTGCCTGGGCGAGGGCAGGCTCGGAGGCGCTCGTGGGAGAGGGACGGGGGCCAAAATGCCTCCCTATTTGGGCTCGGAGCTTGGCCCGGGCTTTCTGTGGAGTGCAGGCAAAATTGAATAACTGCCCGAGGAGGAAGGTCTGGGCTGCTCCTGCCCTGGAAAGCAGAGAGAACAGGAGCTGCTGCCCATCCTGTGCCCCACCGAGCTCCTGGGGCACCCTCACTGGCAAAGCGGGTACCAAAAAATGGGTGCAAGCCAGAGGGGGGGTGTGTGTGTGTGTGTCTGCCTGCTCCTTTAGAGGTGGCAAGGGGCTGTAAGGATGGGTCTGCCCTTTTGCAAGGTCTTTTGCATCTCGTGTTTCTGTGATCTGGGTAACCTTCAAGCAAGGCTGGCCTTTAGCACCTGGCTGCATCGCTCAGGCCTTGGGCCACCGGCCCGCGCCGAGGATGAGCCCGCTCCCCATCTGCTCCCATCCCTCTCCCCGATCTGGTTACAATAGCCCATTCACAAAACCATCCCAGGTCGCAGAAGGAGGGAGGAGGGAAAGAGCCATCCAACCCCTGTAGATGGGGGAAAACACCCTCAAAAGGGGGTGGAAGCACCCTGTCCCCTTGTTTGCGGTGATGGGGCAAAACCCCCCTGCTCGGGGGGTGAAATGCCTCCGTCAGGGAGGTGTGAGGAGGTTTGAGATGGAGCCGATGCTGGTGCCGTCTGTGCTGCCTCCCTGTGCCGTGCCATATGCTCCATGCTGGGAAAGCCAGCTGGAGCCTTTGGAGGGGTTTGGGGACCAAAAGAGGGCAGATTCCCCCAGCACACCACGTGAGCATTGGTGTGCCCAGGACAACCTGCCCCGGTGATGCTTGGCGAGGACCATTCGTGTCCCAGCTCCATGCTGGGGTATCTGTGGGTCTCCCTGGACTCAGCAGTGTCAGCAGATGTGGGTTGGGGGGAGAAGGGGGCTGCTGGAGCTGTGTAAAGTGCAGGGCCTAGGTGGGGTCTTATCTCCCAACTCCTGGCAGAACAAGGAGTCTCTGTGTGCTGCTGACAGCATGGAACTGGGATGTGCAGCTTGGTTTTCCATAAGCAGCTCCGACCTCCTCTCCTGGGTGTGAGCTGGGGAGGATGTCCATGCCCAGGCTGGTGGACCAGGGTTTGGGCAGGTCTGAGCCTCCTGCCCCAGCCTGGCCAGCTTTGTCTGCACGGATGGATGCTCTGACCCAGTTATTGACTCTTTGCTATCGCAAAATCCAGCCAGGCATGAAAACCAGAGCTGGGGCTGCCTTGACAGAGACAAGGGAGCTTTTGGGTTTTGTTTTCCAGGCAGGGCTGGAGCAGGGTCAGCTCTGTAGCTGGAGGCAGAGCCAATCCTCCCCAGCCTGTTCTCCTCCTGCTATGGTACAAGATCACCCAGGGCATCTCGGGTGGTGCTGACCTGCCCAGAACTGGTCTGGGTTGCTACCACTTATTTGAACTCCCTGATTTCTCCTTTTCACAGTTCATTTCCCTTCCCTCCATCTGGGAGACAGGACAAAAAGCTTCCTTGATTATTTTTTTTTCCATGGTGTTTGCAGCAGCAAACCTTGCACCCGTGACCGCTTAATGGGGAATGGTGTCAAAGCAACGGGGTTTATTTGTTGCTGTACCTCCAGGCTGCCTGGTATCCCCTCTCCAGTGAGCCTAGAGGCAAAATCCAGGGTCAGCACCCAAATTATCCATGCTTTGTTTGTGTGATGATGGGCAGCAGCCCCTGGAATGACATGACCCTGCTGTTGGCACAGAGAAGCCCAGGATGCCTCCCATCATGATGTGGGTTTTGCATTTAAAAAAACCCACACACACACAAAAAAAAAAGGCAAATATTTTCTTCCTTATGCTGCAGTATTTTGCTCCCAGCCTGGGTATGGGAAGCAGTGCTTGGGAACTAAGGCAGGCCCTGTGGGTGCTTAGGGAGCAGAGGTGCTACTTGGAGCTTTTGGGTCTTGGTGGCAGCCCTCAAAAGTCACTTTTCTCCCCTAGCCACTCCAACAGCTCAGAGAAGGACCAGGGCAGGCCTTTGGCACCATGGTTGGGTCTGAGTGCAGCTCTGCACAGCTCAAGAGAGCTCCTGGGAGGGAGGAGACCCTGCTATTTACATTCAGGGAGGAGACAGTGAGATAATGTCCCCCTCTAGGGAGGAAAATTCTCATTTTCCAGTGCTTGAGGGGGTATGTATTTCTTCCCCCTCCCCACCACACTTGCAGAGACGTGGCTTCCAGCATCCTCCAGGTTGGTGAGGAGCCTCTTCCCCTGCCTCCCCTCCAGATCAAAGCTGAGGTCTGCCCAGGCTGCGTTCATCCCAGGCCAGGCTTTAATACAAATAAGATCATTACCAGGAGCTAATGGGGCATGTGTGCTACAGCTTCCCTGCTCCACTTTCCTTATTTACTTTGAGTTATTGAGGGGGCAAAAAGAAGTAAAACAAGGGCCAAACCCTCCCCCTTCGCTGCTGCTGTGTAATTAGTGTTCCAGCAAAACTGCTAATATCATTGCTGGAACAGGAACTCCTCCAGCCGCTGGCCTGGGAAACAAAAGGGATTTTTTTTCTTTTTCTTCCCCCCCATGGCTTTATTGTTGTGGGAATACCCAGCAGCCAGGCTCAAAGCCCTGTCAGGCACATGTCATTGGTCTGCCTGGGTCTGGGCTCCTCAAATCCCATCCCTCTTGCTCCCAGGTTTCCCTAGCCTTCCCTTCCCCTCTCCACAATGGAGGTTTACCCCCTGCTTGGGAGGATGAGGATGCAGCTCCTTCCCCCTGCGCCTGCTGCTCCTGGGTAGCCTGAATTGGAGCAGACACCAGAGGAAATCTCAGCAAATAAGCCAGAGAAGCGGTGATGGGGAGGGTTGCTTTCCCTGCTAGAGGCTTGTTTTGCTGCTGAAAAAGCTGCATTATTTTACCCGGGGTAAATTACACCTGAGAGCTTTCCCGCAGCAAAAGCTCTGGCTGCACCAAACCCAGCAGGTCCAGCCCTGGGAGGGTGCCTGTGGCCCAGCGTGGGGAGTTATTTCATGATAAAATTAAAGTGACTCATCTCTGCTCTGTTTTTACCCCGAGACACCTCACGGGCACCGCTGAGCTTTCCCCAGCTCTTTAAGCTCAAGTCTAAGCTTTGAAATGTCAGCGCTGTCCCTGTGCTGGGACACTGGGTAAAAGTAATGCTGGGGAGATGAAAGGGGATTTGCCATTTTTAGTTTCACTGCTGGAAGTTCTGCTTTTTGGCATGTTGTCAGGGCATTGCAAAGAGGGGGGGGTGTTGGGGGTAGTTCCCATTATTCCCCCCCCCCCCAGTGTGGACTATTCAGCGTGGTGTAGGCGTCACGTTTGTGGAGCCACCTTAGTGAAAGAGAGTGGTTTTGCCAGATGGGAAACGTGTTGATTTGCAGGCTGTGTTAAATAATTTCTAATCTATAATCTGTTAACAAATAAGAGTTCTGTGGTACCGGGGAGGGCGATGCCCTGGGTGTCACGTCAGGACCTGCCTGAGCATCCCTCGTGCATGGCAGCCTGCCTGCGGGCAAAAACCTGCTCTGGGGCTCCTGTCATCTTATCAAATGGAGCAAACCCGTTGTTTTTTCCAGCGGGGTGGGTATCAGGGAAAAGTGATACCTTCAGATCTGACTTGCTTATGGTTCCCCATCCTGAGATTTCCTCCTCTGTCCCTGCTTTTTACCACAATAAATGTACCCACAGATGCTCTTGCATCTGTGTCTACACAACAGTTGTCTACACAACTGCCTAATAGATATTTATTTGTTGAAAAAGGAATTATTCTGGGACTTTAATCCCACTGAGAGTCTAGCTTTGCTGCTGTACAGCGGTGAGGAGTTCCCCAGGTTAGCCTTGAGCTCTGTTTGGGAGACAAAAGGGAAGTAATTTTCTTTCTGTGGGCTGGCTCCCCCTGCTTAATATTTCCTGTGCAGCTCTTCTGGTCCCTCTTCATCCCATCACCCAAGGGTTTCTCCTCCTTTCCCTCCCTACCCATGTATTTCTGCACTCGGAAAAGGCAGCCGGCAGCGTTGGGCAGCAGGGCTGCCTCCTCTGCCTTCTCCAGCCCCTCCTCCTCCTCCTCCTCCTCCATCACCCTTGTTTCCTTTCTGGTTGTGCCTCTCCCCGCTGGTGTGCAGCGAGCCGAGCGGTTCCCATTGATCCATCTGCCGCCACGCTTAGATCTCCTTCCTGAGGGATTTTTGGCTCATTTCAAGCCCAGCAATGCACAGGAATCGCTCGCTCCATCTTTCATGTGTCTTCCTCGGTGCTGAAACTCATCTGCTTCTGGCTCGCCCCAAGCCCCTTCCCCAAAACCCCCCAAACATGCTCAGCACTGGCCCCATCCCTCTCTCTGGAAGGCTCCTGTGTACTTAGCTGGATCAGGCCTCCATTCCTTCCCTCTGGAGCTATTTGCAGCCCCTCCGATGCCACTGACCGCTGTGGTGGCATCTGGCAGCACTCTGGCATCCTTCTTCCCCCTCTCCTCCTCCTCCCCTCCACTGCCACCCTCGCATTCTCCCACACCCCCCCGTGCCCCCCCGCCATGTGCCAGCTGTGGCGTCTCCCTCCCCGCACGCGTCCTGCTCAGCCCCCGGCAAGCTCCCGCGCCAGGAGCCGTTAGTGGGAATATCTTGGCTTGGCCAACCTCCCGAATTTGGAGGTTTGCATCCAACACGCCCCACGTTGGCGCCCGGCGCCGTGTCTGGGCTGCTGCGTGGGTGGTGGGGAGCAGGTTCAGATAGCTTCCCTTTATGAGGGAGGGGGAGAAAAAGGCTTTCCTGGGGGGGATGTTTGGGTTTGGTGGGGTTTTTTTTTGTTTGGTTGGTTGGGTTTTTTTCAGGCAGAACGTTGCTATTTCTTTTCCACGGACTCTCCAGTGCTGATGGAGTCTGGGACATCCCGCTCCAGTACATGAGTGATGGGGGAAAGTGGGGTTCCCAGAGCATTCCCCTCTCTGCAGCCACCCAAGCACTCTCTTCCAGCTAGAGATGGTAGCCTGAGGTCCCTAAATAAGGGAGGGGGAGCCTGAACCATGGTTATCCAGGCATTTCCAAAACATGGAACATTTGCCTATGCATCCCAGCCTTTCTCCCTGGGTGTGCTGCTGCCTTCTCCTCCCCTCTGGGAGTCCTGACCATGGGGGGATGCTGGTGGTTCCCAGCAGGGAGGGCTGGCTTGAGGAGATGCTGGTGGTTCCCAGCAGGGAGGGCTGGCTTGGGGGGATGCTGGTGGTTCCCAGCAGGGAGGGCTGGCTTGAGGTCTGGGGGTCCCTGCTGCCCCGGTTGGGGTGAGGGTGGCTGAGGGGGGGTCTGGGCTGATATTTATAGGAACTGGTTGTCTCAGCACTGATTAAAAAAAACCCCACGTAGCGCCGGGCTGGATCTGTGTTCTCTGGGACTTTCCCCTCCTGCATTTGTCAGTGTCAGCAGGAGTAATTTCATAAATATGCTGGGAGCAGGGGTGGGGACTTCACCCAGACTTTACGTCAATGTAAACAGCCCTAATTGGTGCTGGAGCCTCATAATTCCAGGATTCCCCCCCCCCCCGCCTTTGCCTGTGTGCATCGAGGAAATTTGCAGTGCCAAGGCAAAGTGTGTTTTCATTCATAAATCCTGGGGGGGGGGAGTGGGGGTGGTGGCAGAAGAGGGGCTTGCTGGCATTTTTTACCTGGGGGTGCTTCTGTTTCTGCTCTCCCCCCATCCCCCCACCCTTGCCCTCCTGAATCTGACTTACCAGCGGGGGTGGAAGCGTCATGCATGTTTAATGGTGTGAGTGCTGGGAAGAGAATATAGCCATTTACTGTTCAAAGGCCGTGCCGGGGGCTGCCCTGCGGCCCCTGGGGGTCCCTCTGCCTTCTCACAGCCAGTCGTTTGATGGCGTAGGAGCTGGTTGCATGACGGTAACCATATGGTCTTTGTTGGGAAGCAGCCCGGCCTGCCTGCGCCCAAACTGGGGGCTGTGGGGCTGGGGTTGCTGTGGGTCGCTCCCCTGGATGGGCAATGAGAGCCCCATGTCCTCGCTGATGGGCATCTCCCAGGGGCTGGTTGTGTTTCCAGTGGGGATGGGGGGGGGTTAATGCAGTCTGGGATGAGATGGGGGAGAGGTGGGTGGCTGTTTCAAGCAGGGGGTCACAGAGCCGGGAGCATCTGCCTCCCATCGGTGTCCCAATCTCTATGCCCTGGCATGAAGGTGAAGCCACCCAGGTCATTTGCACCCATGCCCGGGCTGGGAAAGTCAGGTCAAGGCTTTGAGTGGGCGTTTGCCTCGCAGGGCACTGGCCAGCCATGGCTGATGCCGTGCGGGAAGGTGATGGGCTTGCCAGTGAGGGCAGAGCTGAGGATGATGCTGCTGTCTCTTGCCAAGCATCTTGCAGCGTCTTCGAGCTGCTGAGCACCAAACCAGGCAAGCTGGGCAGGTCCTGGCAGGAGCTCGAGCAGACATCAACTGCCCACTCCTCCTCCTCTGCGTCTGGCAGGGCATGGGGATGTGATCTGCCTGTGATTCCTGTGGGATCCCGCTTCTTTCCATGTGTGGGGTGGGTGGATTTTTTTTTATTTTTTTATTTTTCCAAAGGGTTTGGAGGAGGAACTGTTTGACTGGGCAGTCTCCCCACTTGCATTTATTGGCCTCTGCTGGGCAGGATTTGCAACCTGGATGAGCTGGCAGCGGCTGGATGGGGAGCTGAAGCAGAAAAAGGGACTGGGGGCTGCCAAGGAGGAGCCCCCTTTCCTTGGCACCCCCCGACTCGGGTTTTCCAGCAGCTGGCTGCCAATTGCCCACTTACATTGAAGGCTCCTTCCTTCCTATGAAATTAGGCTCATAAAAGAAAAAAACAAACAAACAAAAAACAACAAACAAACCCAAAACAAAACCAAACTTGGCAGCAGCCAGGGAGCGTTATGCTCGACTGCTATGACACCCACAGGCTGCCACATCCCCCTAACCCACAGCAAAGGTCAGCAGCCTCAGGATGCAGCTTTGGTGCAGTGTCTCCTGGCTGCTCTGCTGACCCAAGGGTGGGCATGAGTGCAATTTTTGGGGATCCCGTGGATGGCAGCATCACCTCCATGTCTCCTTTTGAGGCTGGGAGACTGGCTGGGCAGGCGGGTGGGATTGCAATCTTCTTTTTTCTGCACTGCTGTTTCACTTCTGGTGCCCAGAAATAGACTGAAATCCTTCCTCCCCCCCCCCTGCTGCTGCCTGCCCGAAGAGCTGAAGTGAAACCCAGAGGAAATCAGCCGTCCTGGCCACATCTGTGGCCCAGCGCTGGGGCCTGCTGCCGAGACCCTCCATCACCAGAGCCTGCTCCCATTCCAGCTGCCCCTGTATCTGCCAGTGCAGGGTGAGTGATAGGGATGCAGGGAAGGAGCAGGGGAATAGACCCCTAACACACCCCCCCCAGGGATTTTGCTGTGGATGCACATCCAGCTTTTGGCATCTCTTAACACTAGGGCAGAGATAGGCTTTGCTCCCTGTCTCCCCTTCATCCTGGGGTGAAGGACCTGTCTGCTCGTGCAGCAGGTATGAGTGGATAAAGATTGTCCTCCAGGGTCTTTTTTTTTTTATTATTATTTTTTGGCTTTTACAGCCTGATCTTCCCCATGTTTCCATGCACTGGGGGAGCTCTGGGTCTCCTGAAGGACACTGCAGGGTCACCTTTCCCTCCAGGTGCCAAGATGAGAAGTTCTGGCTCTGCCACGGAGTCCCCAAGTTGGACAAGGCGTTAATGCCACCACAGAAGCTGAAGATACCATCTCACAGGCCAGGAGTGGTTCCTGGCAGAGCTGCACTGATGCTTCAGGGAGATACCTTGTACCCTGGCAGGCTGCTGCTTAGGAGGCAGCTGGGTCCAAGGCGTTTTGTTGAGGATGTGTAGGAGGCAGGAAGCTTGCAGTCCTCCTGGGATGGAGTGGGTGTGATGGGAGGTAACTGCAGGTCGGGACAGGAAAACCCCCTGGGGCCAGACTTGTCCTTATCCCTGGCCCCAGTGATGGGTCCCAGCTGAGGGCATGCTCAGTTTATAGCCGTGCCTTGTGCCAGGTGCAGGCACCGTTAGCAGGGGAGATGCTGGTGCATTTGCACAGCTGGCAGCGAGGCCCAAAACACTGTCCCCAGCCTGGGACACCATCACCTTTGTCCTGGTCTATTTCTTCTAGCAAGAAAATCCTCCTTGCACAGAAAAAAAAACCCAAACCCCTCAAACAACCCAAAAAACAATTTCCACGATGGGATTTGTTGTTTTCTCCCGAGGCAAGTGGTTGCCCTGGAGCTGGGGATCTGTCTGTCCCACAGCTCCATCGCTGGTGTGAAGTGGTCCTGCTTCCCTCTCCCATCCCAGTCCCTGGGGGACTGTGATGGATGGAGAAGCTGGGGGACCCCAGCTGGCCCTGGGGGGGGGGGGGCCTGTGCATGGGTCAGACCCCTCTGCTGGCAGCACCTGCCCGGGGCTGGTGCCAGGAGGAAGGGGAGAGGGTGTGCAGCCAAGATGTTTCCGACCTGCCCTCAACATCTGGGATGCTGCTGCGGGTGTTGGATTTGGCTGGGGCAGGAGGGCTCGGCAGAGCTAGGGGGGTAAAGGTGGGGGGGGAGGCTGCCGGGTACCCACCCACACTCTGGGCTTGCCAGGGTAAATCCAGCATTAAACAGAGCTGGGCTCCATCCCCCCTCGCTGCCTCTGCTGGGAAAGGCAACCTCTTTATTTAAAGCATGTTTTAGTACCTCTCGGCCCCGCTGCTGGAAGGAGAAGCCCTGGGAAGGGCAGCAGGATCCAGGTGGCCTTGAGCGGGACTGGTTGCTCTTCTGCCAGTGGCTCCTTCCCCGTCATCACCGGGTGCGGGACCGTGCGGGGACTCGTGTGGCCCTGCCCTCCGCCTTTGCCCCTCCGCCTGACTTTGACGTATTGCAGATGTTTTCTTTTCGGGCCGGTCAGTGGAAGAGGAATGGCTTCGTATACATCGGAAGCACCATAAATCACTGCGATGGGTTTCTCAGAAGGGCTTCCAGCCAGGGCCATAAACATATTGCCTTCGGCCAATATGACATCCGTGGAGCTCTCGGGCCATCCACCCGGCCGGCGTGCAGCTCAACGGCTCTCTTGCATCCAGCTAGCACTCAACAGCTGATAACTACTTTTATTTTTTTTCCTCTCTCCCCCCTTTTTCTTCCAAGAGTTGAGCTGTTCTTCAAACTAAAAAGCTCAAAAGGGCCTCCAGCCAACAGCTTAAAGCCCAAGATGTAGGGTTTGGGAGCTGGGTGGTTTAGCAGTTACAGAACGTACGCCTTGGTGTTCAGGTTGGTCCAGGACCCCCATCACTGGAGCATGGTCCCTCCCCAGAGAGCGAAGAGTTTAGTAACTCTGGAAAAGGCAATTTATTTCTACTGGCCACAGCAACTCTCACATCTTTGGGGAAAAAGGTAAAGAAGCCCAATAAATATAAAAATCTTAGATCACAATTACATTTTTTTAAACCGTAGTCATCCCCCTTGGTTCTTCGCAGTGTTTTCCCACCAGCAGGGTTAGGGTTAGGAAATGGTGGTTTATATTGCTTTGGCTGCTGACCCGTGCAAGAGAGGCTGGATTTCAGACAAAAGAGCTGGAAAGGGGTCTTCTGAGCTCACCTCAGCCCTGGGCAGGAGTCATCATTTCATAAAGAGGTTTAGTAAGAAGCTTGACCTAATGAAAATAGCATGGAAAAATCTCCTTGGCAATGGATGCCCCGGTTGTGTTTTGGAAGACGAAGTCTTCTGCTGGGGAGGTGTTTCCCTGTGCTCTGTGTTTTGGGGACGCTGGGTCCTTCTGGACCTTCAGGGCAGGGTCATGCTTCCAGAAAGTTTGTAGCAGATGCAGTCCAATGGCAAAATGAGAAAATTTAAACTTGCCAATGTTTAGCCACTACAGACTTGGTGTTTTCATCCATTGGTCACAGCAGCCTCAGCAGGATGGCTGGGGGCACAGGGGATGTGATGGGGCTGGGACCACCATGGGAGCAGGAGGCTTTTCCAGCCCCCTTTACTGGGTATCTCTGAGCCCCACTGGCATTTGCAGCAGGGTTGAGATGGGGTTTTATCCTGGCTCCCCAGTGGCTCTTTCCATACATGTGGCTGCTGCTTGGCACAAGCCCCTGTGCTTAGTGGAGCCACCCACCCTCGGGAGGCTTGCGAGAACTGTAGCTTGGCCACCAGACAGGTATTTGCTGCCTTTTAAAGGCAGGACACTACTGGCTTTGATGCTTCATCCCACTCTCATGCAGTTTCTCTGTGTGTGCTGACCCTGTGGGGTTTTGGGGACCCCTCCATGCCGGGGGGGTCTGGCTGGTGGGCGTTGTGTACAGCATCCTCACTGCTACCACCGGCAGCCTGGACCACCACTGGTGCAGGTGAGCTGCTGGCAGTGGAGAAAACTGGGAGCTGCTTCCCCCCCCCGCCAACCTCGCCAGCTCCTACTCTCCTTCCCTCCCTCTCTCCCCGTGGAGCATTTGGACAAATAAAGTTCGGAAAAAATCCGAGCTGGAGCTGCTGACTCCTTGTGCAAGCGGTTTAAAATAGGCCACGCTGTTCCAGCCCGGCAGCAGCCAGCTGGCCCCCGCGGCCTCCCCGCTGGAAAACAACCGGGAACAATAACACGGGAGCCCCGCGCTGAGCCTGTCACCACGGCACCGGCAGCCCTGGGACGTGACCTGCTGCCACCCTGCCTCCTGCCCCGACGTGGGGCTGTGGGTCCCCTGGGGAGGTGGGGGGCAACGCAGGGCTGGCAGGAACAAGAGGGGCTGCTTGTAGCAGGGAGGGGGCAACCTGGTGACATTACAGAGGCTTTGCCCTTTGCTGTGCAGGTGGGATGTCACCAGGAGGCATCAGCACTGGGGGACCAGGGTGTGCAGAGGAACATCTCCCCCCCCATCTCTGCCTCCGGTGGGTTCCTGGGCAATCGACCCCCCGCTCGTATTGTATTTCTGTATTTTTAATATAAAGTGGCGCTGCTGGCCGGGAGCCCAGGGGGGAAGCGGGCCCCAGGTGGGCTGGACACTGAGGTGCCATGGGGTAGGACCGTGTCCCCCCGGGGCCAGCTGGTGCCGTCAGCCTGCGGTGCCTTTTCCGTGCTCAGCGGTCCTTTGGGGACAGGAAGGGCTGCATTGTAAGATGGCCTTCCAGGATTTCCTCCAGCAGCCCTTCGGAGCAGGATGCGGCCGTGCACCGGCTTCCAGGGGAACCTGCAGCCTGCGTGGATGCTGGGGTGGCCATGGGGACCCTCCGTTGCTCCTTCCCAAGCCAGCTGCAGGGCAACCGTGGGTGCTTGTGGTTCTGCTAATCCCAAAGGGGCCTCTCTACAAAGCATGGGCTGATTCCCATGGCATGGGGGAGGGCCAAGAGCCAGCAAAGAGGTGGGAGCCCCATCATCCCTGACCATCACAGCCAACAGGCTCATTCACTGCCCTGACGTGAAAATGTTGTGTGAAGGAGGCAACGGGGTCCCCAGGGCAGGCAGTTTAGCTCGTGTGTGCTCCTAAAGATGATCCTTGAGCATTGTTGGCAGTCTCGTGGACCAGCACACCAGCAAGAATTTAGCTGGACATGGAGCAGGAGCAGCGTGATCCCCTGGGGTATGTCCTGACCCTCAGGCACTACGATGCTGCCTGTGAGGATGTGAGCAATGTGCCAGAGCTCCCAGGGGACCAGGGACATCACCCCATTCCGAGCCTGCGTGCAAACATAGGGACCATCCCATCACTGTCCCTGGCTTGTTTCCTTGTCCCTGGCCACCGCTGCTGGTGCTTGCTTTGCTTCCCCTTGTGCTTGGACCATTTCTGATCTTCCTCCCAGGAAAGCGGGAGAGCAGAAGCATCCATCCGTGGGGACATAGCAGCCAGAGCCATCTGCTCCCGCAGCACCACATCAGAGCTGGGGCATCAACCAAAACCTCTCTGAGGGGTGCAGCATCCTCCCCTGCCACCCTGGCAGCCATGCATCCTCTGTGCCCGCTCCCTCACTGCCAGCTGCCCCATTAGAAGGGCAATTCCTCGTTGTGAGGATTAATGGTTGCGTGCAACTCGCCTTGAAGCACTCTCGGCACCTTGGCTGGGGGGAGGAGGAAGAGGAGGAGGAGGATTTGGCAGCCGGGGAGTTAGGGGGATTAGCAGAGATTTGTTGGATCTCAAGGAGAGAGGTGCCAAGTTTTCTTTGCCCGGGTAGAAGTCGTGCAGCAGGGGACATCCTGAAGGGATGCTGCGTGTCCCTCTCAGCCCTCTGCAGGGCCTGGGGCTTTCTGCACGAAGGAGCCTGGGTACCAGTGCCGCAGGGAGATGCGGAATGCGACACTCCTTGGGATGCGTAGGAGAAGCCAAACCCAGGCGGTGCTGGTGCTAAAGAGCTTTTTGGGAGCTCACTCCATCCCTGGTTGGGGAGCAGGGAAGGGGGTGAGCTCGTACCCAGGGCGAGCCTGCAACATCTTGTGTAACAAGGAGCGAGCATCAAAGGGAAATGCCTGAGCGAAGCAATAACCCACGCTAACAACAGAAAAGAAAAAAAAACCAACAAAAAACCCAACAAAAAAACCCTCTACCCTTTCATTTCCCTCCCTCCCCTCTTGACCTTGAAGAATGCTGGAAGGTGTCATGTCATCAGCATTTCCCAGCCGCTGGGAGCTGGAGGGGGGGGGGGGGGGGGATTTTTTTCTTCCTTCGGGGCACCCTGCCAAGAATAACAGCCGACTCCAGCAGGTCGGCACAGGAAGGGAACGGCTGGAACCTGATTTGCAGTCAGACGCTCGGAGAGCCAGAACGCGTTTTATTGAAGAGGTCTCCAGGGAGGCATAAACCTTTCCCCCAAAAAAAAAAAAAAAAAAAAAAGAAAGGAAAAAAAAAAGCGCCTTTCCGATGAAGCTGTATTTTTTTCATATGTATTTTAAAAAGCCTTTAAGGTAAACTTGCTTTTAGTTCGCGTTGCTGGCATTGATGGACTGCGGGGATGGGAGTGGGGAGGAAGGAGGAGAGGACCCCATCCCCCCATCCCTGGTACACCCTGATTTGGGGCTGGGTGTCAGATGATGCTGCCTTTGCCTGGTGGGATCAGGCTTCATCGCCGCTGGCAAGGGCGAGAGCATCCCTTGGGATGGATGCATCTAGCAGAAGCCAGAGGGAAAAACACAGGAGCAACTCCTCCCGGGGAGGGAATGTTCTTGCCTGGGTGGCAACCTGGGCACAGGTCAAGAAGTTCAGTGTCCCCATCATAACCGATGCTCTCAAGTCCAATGGCTGGAGGCGTGGGAGGGTCCCCAGGGCAGGGACCGCTGGGCACTGAGAGCATCCTTGCAGCTGGAGGGAGCAAATCCCTGCTGGAAATCCACATTTGGTTGGGAGAGTGATTACCAGGACACAGGGACACCCTTTAACTGGACAGACCGAACAGGAGCTGGGAAAGGATGAGATGCCCAGCCCATGTGGAAGCTGTGGGAGGATGGAGGGCTTTGTGGCCACAGAAAGAGGTACCTGCTAAGCTGGGGAGGGGGCTCTGGGGCTGGTGAAGCCTCTTGACAGGCACTGGGGGAGAAGGGCTCAGTACAGGGAAAGGATGAGCTGGTGGTTTGGGAAATTTGGGAGGTCAGGGCTCATGTTTCCACAGCTTAGCCCCTTTGCCTCAGTTTCCCCAGGTGTGACGGCTGCATTCTGTGTCCAAAGGGATGTGTCTGTCGAGGCTGATGGGATCCAGCACCATGCAGGGAAGGTGAGTCCAGGGTGGTGGGGATCAGCATCTGCTTCACCTGCATGGCCAGCACCTTTCCTCTGCATCAGTACTCACTGCAGCAGGGCCAGATGCTGTTGGGCTGTGATTACCACTGTGTGCTTCTGCCCCCTTATTGCCAACAAAAAACTTTCCGATCCAGAAGTTTCTCTTCTCACCCTTTGGCTGCAGGAGGGACAATTGATTCCTGATCCGCTCCAGCCTGCGTTTACCAACCTGCCTCCAAAAAAAGAAAGAAAACAAACCCTCATCCATCCCTTGGCCACCCAAAGGCACAGGAGAACCTCCCAAACAAGCACTTCCACCAATTCTTAGAGTGAAGACACCGGCGGCAGCCCTTGATCTGCAGCCCCGGTGGGGAACCTGCTGAGCTTCCAGCCCTGGGTCTGCTAATCTCCTCCCGCAGCTCGCTAAATCCTGCAAGATGTTCCCAATAACAACCAGGGGTCGGGGCTCGGTTTGGTTGCAGAGCTTCATCCTTGGGGACATCTGGTACCCTTGGCTCTCCTGAGCTTTGGGTCAGCAGCAGTTGGCTTTTGGGGAGCAGGGACCCTGGACATTCACAGCCTGGGGAGGTGCCAGCAGGGTTGGGGTGGTGATGGATCTGGGGTGACAGCCACCGGTGCCGGCGTCCTGGGGTGCTGCTGGCGGGGTGCTGTGCTGAGAGTTCGGCTCCTCCCAGCTGATCCACATCCCGCTACTGGGAAGCACTGGGGAGGAGCGGGGTCCTCGCAGCCGGGGCTGCGGGATGCGGTGAAGCCGAGCAGCTCTCCAGTTCCCTTTTAATTCCTTTCCCAGCTGCGTTGCCTCATCGCCATGACCAGGCTGTAACCGGAGCGGGTCAGCATTTTGCTGATGGAATGTTTTTCCATCGGGAAATACCAATTTCTGTGGGAACATCTCAATTTTGATCAATTTTTTTTTTATTATTATTATTTGTTTTAGGGGGCTGGGGCGGGGGAAGAATACTTAAAATGCAGACCTTTCAAGGAAGTTTGCCTTCCTCCTAACCTTGCTTTTCAGATGAGCACAAAAGGGGCATGTAGGGTGCACGCTGATGTGGGAGTAAAATCAGGGCTAAGGAAAGCCCGAGGTGCGCTTCAAAAATGATAAGCTAGAATATTTCTTAAAAAGTCAAAATGCAAAAGAGAATAAACCAGTGTATTGACCCCAGAAAGACTTTCAATTTGGATTTGGGAGAAGGATTCAGCCTGTGTTTCTCTTCCCCACTCTATTTATACTATGTTGTCTTTTGCTGTGCAGCACTACTTGGGCATCCCGGGCACTGCTGCATCCACTTGGGTTTGGCATCCTGGATACGAGATATTGGCAGGGGGGGAAAGACAACCACAAGAGGGGATTTTTGGCTGGTCAGGAGCCATCATGTCCACCTGGTTCCCAGGGGGACGAGGATGCCCAGCTCCCCTGGACTCTTTTGGAGCTCCACCAGCTCTGGCACCAGCTCCCTGCGGCTGCCCGGCGAGGCAGATGGCATCTTCAACTGGTGAATAACGGGCTGGGAATAGAAAGCTGAAATCAGAGACCGTGTCTTCCCGTTGCATCTTCAGTGTCATGTGAGAGGCTTCTTCCCTCCCATCCCACTCGGCAGCGGACAGGGCTTGCCTAGAAATAGCTCCTGGTGCTCATGCAGCAGGACCTCGACCTGCCCCACTGAGTGCCAGGGAGCTGATGCCACACACAGCCCCCTCCACGGCTCCTGTATTGGGGCTCAGTGGCTGAGCAGGCTCGGAAAATACTTTGAGCTTGGAAAAGACTTTGTGCTGCCCGTGGGGGAGATGGCAAGTTGCTGGGATGGGTTTGTCCCCTGGGCTGCTGGACCCTGAGGGCACTGCAGGGACCGGGCTGCTGCTCCTGAATTTTTGCTGCTGTGCAAACTGTTATTATTTGCACTGACAAACCTTTTCTTCCTTCCCTCCCTCCTCTCCCTCTCCTCTCCACCCTTTTTTTTAATAGCAGCCTCTAACAGCCACACTCATTCTTCTTTGTTGACACGGCCCTTTGGCATCAGCACTTGGCATTTGCAAAGCAGCTCGTTCTGGAAAGGAAAAGAAAAAAAAAACCCTCTTAAAAAAAAAAAAAAAAGGGCAAGCAACCCGGCCCTTGTGCCTTGCAGGGGACGTGGCTCCCTCCTGCCTCGCAGGGCACGGTGCCACGGGGTGAATCAGTGCCTGGCCCTGGCCGGGGTGAGCCAGGAGGTGCAGTAGGAGGTTAATGCTGCTGGATGCCCCACGCAGGGACTGGGAGCAGGGGCTGAGGGTGCTGGGTCTTCACTTCCACGCGCGTTCACACACTCACACAGGCACCCCCGTGCTCCTCCGGGTTGGCCCCTGGGCTTCCGCTGGGACTGAGCCATTGGCAACTGCTGGCCCGGGCGGTGAATGCGTCCCCATGATGGCTTTGTCCTCTGGCTGTCGCAGGAGCAGCAATCTCTTTGCTGCAGCATCTCCAAAAGCACTTGGTGGAGCAGAGCAGCTCCAGCTCAGCTGCAGTGTGTCCCCTTGGGGCTGCGGTGGCTGTCGGTGTCCCCCTTCTCTCCCCAGAGTCACCTTTCTCCATCCCGTCCCAGGTCCCAGCAGCATCCCTCCCTCCCAGGCATGGACCACTCTGCACCCTGCTTCACTGCAGACCCCATGCTGCGGTCTACAGCTGCTGCTTTAGCACAGGACATCTGCCTCCTCTTCCTCTCTGCTCCCCCCACAGCTCCCTGTCACCCGCCCACAGCTTTTCTTGGGTCATCTTTGAATTTTATTTTTTTTTTTTTTAAATTTATTTCAGGCTCCAAGCCACGGCGAGGCAAATGTTCCTGCTTGTGCCAGCCACGATCTTGGCTGAGAGCATCCTCGGCTCACCTGCATGGCCACGCAAAGGAGCAGGGGAAGGAGTTTACAAGCAGGAGAAAACCTGGATGGGCTTTTCCAGCAAAAGGAGACAAATCAATTGTGAAAGCAAAAAAAAAAAAACTCCAAAGAATCCAAAGAAAGGTTAAAGCAGCAGATTAGGTGTATACCCTGACTATTTCCATGAACCAGCCCTATCTTTGCCATCTGAAAAAAGCAGCACCAACCAAGCGCAGGGATCAGCCTTTTTTTAAAAAAATAAAAATAATTTTATATATATATATATAAAAAAAAAAGCCTGCAGAGAAAAATACAGCTGTTGAGTGCAGAGTTCAAGGTCATTGAATGCCAGGTCAGTACCCTGGTGTCCTGCAGCTGTGTCCTACCCGTCTTGCCCCAGGCAGGTGGCACCCTGGTGGCTCAGGCTGGCCGCCCTGTGCCTCAGTTTCCCCGGGTGGCAGAGCAAGGCAAGTTGTCACCCTTGCCTGCCTGTGGTGGCATTTCTATGTTCCCCGCTGGATTTTGAACAGGGCTGACAGCCGGGCTGGGCTGCCCACCACGGAGCCCTTCTCCACCTGGGTTTTCTCTCCGGCAGGACGCCGGGAGCCCACGGGCGGAGGTGGGAGCCCGGTCAGGCGCCGCGGCGAGGCTGCGGCTGTTCTGCCTCCCCGGCCACGGGCGGCTGGGAATTGCCTCCTTGGAGAAATATTCCCTTTTTCAAACACCAGACCCCGCGGAGGATTATCCGGAGGGGGTGGCTGGGGGGAGCAGTCACGCTGTCTCGAAGGCACTGTGTTGTTTGAAATGCTCTTTAAGGCACTTGATGACTCACAGCAACAGCTGGAAGGAATAAGCAGTTGGTAATTTCCATATTAACCTCCTGGTCCTGGGGATTTGGGGAGGGGGGGGAAACTGTAGCACATGCCCACTCATGAGGGTGCAGCGGCACCTTGCCAGTGTCCTGCTGGGCAGTGCCAGCACAAGAGGCCACAGGGATGGGGGCGGGGTAGAAATGGAGAAGGAGATGGGGATGGGAATGAGGATGAGGATGAGGATGAGGATGAGGATGAGGACGAGGATGAGGATGAGGATGAGGTGCCCAAGGGCCTGCAGGGATGGAGACAGGAATAGCATGGAGATGAGGAGTGGGATTGGGGATAGAGACAGAAATAATATGGAGGTTGGGGAAGGGAAGAGGCTGAGGATGGGGTTGGGAAGGGGGCAGGGATGGGGATGGGGATGGGGTTGGGCATGGAGATGGGAATGGGGTTGGGGTTGGGGAAGGGGATGAGGACGAGTGTGGGGTTGAGGACGAGGATGGGGATGAGGACGAGGATGGGGATGGGAATGGGGAAGAGGATGGGGTTGGGGGTGGCCCCAGCACTGGGCAGGCTGCTCGCGTATCCATCCTGAATCCCTACCCGATGCAATCTGGGGGAACACTGCACTGTGAGACCCCTGGGGACCATTTGTACAGCACTTTGCACAACCAGCACCGAGCCCTGTTGCAATATGGTCACGCAGCCGCTGTCTGTCCCCTGCCTCGTAAGGGACATCTGTCCCTGTGGGTTTGCCTTCATGCGAGGGGATGATGCTGCATTGCGAGCCAGCAAGGACGGGCGCAGTGAGGATGTTTCCCTCCTGAACCTGGACCACAGCCATCCATGAGAGAGGAGCCACCCCGCACCGCATCCCGCTCCGTCCGCACGGCATCCCGCTGTCCCCACGGCCCTGGGGCTCAGAGGGGGAGTGAACCCAGCTGTCACCGTTCCCGGCCCTTGAGGTTGCTTTAAAACACTGTCTCTGGCAGGAGGGCTGCTCTCCGGCGGGAGCCGGGGTGGAAAATCCTGTGCTAGGCTCGCCTGGATCCCCGCGCGCCCCGGGGGACGCGTTTGCCGCCAGGGCATATGTTTTCAGTTCTTGCCGAGGCCGACTTGAGAAATTTTCTCTCCCTCCCAGCTTCTCTGTTGCAAACAGCAACCGCAGGGCCGGGGCGGCACAGGGTGATAAATGAGCTGCTCTGTCCCTGCGCAGCCAAGGCCCGGGAAGCTGCTCCGAGACAGGCTGGGTCCCGGCGGGATGCTGGGGGGGAACCGGGGGCTGGCGGCGCCTCCGGAGAGCGGCACTAGGAGGGGGCTGGTGTTTTGGGGCAGGGTGGAGAGGCTGGCGGTGGGGAGAGGGGGTGGTTCTGGCCCTGCTGAGCTCCTCTCTCCTTGAATGCAGCGCCTTGTTTTCTCGCCCATCTGCGGAGCAGGCGGGAGAGCATCTGTCGGCCGCCCTCGAAGGGTGGGCTGAGCTGGTGACTCTGTGTCCCCCCGGGGAGCTCCAGCTGGGCATTCGGGGGCAGCTCCAGCCCCTGCTCCCCTGGGAAAACCCAGAGGGAGAAGCAGCAGTGGCAAAGGATGCCGAGCTTGGGGTGAAGCATTCCCCGATCCGGTGCTGCTGCCCAGGGTCAGGCACTCTATCCCACCTGGGTGGCCCTGTCCCATCTGGGGAAAGGGGTGACACTGAGAGGCCACACGCACCTTTAAAGAACATCTGAGTCATGTCCCCCCCCCCAGCCACGCGCAGCCCTTGGTGCATAGAGCTGCCGCCACATCAGGCCTATAAATAAATAAAATATAACGAGGCCCTGCTGTCTTCTGGAAACCCCTGAAAAAAAAAGCCCCGTAGAGCCAGTTCTCCCAAGGTATCGCGTTCCCCTCTTTGTGTGTCACCTCCCACCCCACTGCTTCTTTATTGCCGGAGCCATCTGCGTGGAAACTGGATCCGGGTCCCCGAAGAGCCCTCCTGCCCCCCTGCCCGCGCTCCAGCTGATGTCACACAATCTGTTTGATCTCACGGCCAGTTGCCAGGGAGCGCTGGACGCCGTCACCCGCCGGCTGGGTGGGAGATGACATCGAGGGATGGTCAACCCAAGGGGGGGATGTAGCTGGGGTGCCCCAAGGGCGAGGACTGGGGGGTGGGGGGCGATGAGGAGCCAGGACGTTGTGGTTTCTCTGCATCAGCCAGGTGTCCTGGCGTGTGGCTCAGGTGTTCAGCCTGTGGTCCCGCCTGTCCCTCTGTCCCCGCTGTCCGACCGACCTTGCCTCTTTGGGTCTGATCCTGCACAGCACCCTCCTTCAGCAGGACAGGCTCAGGGCTTTGCAAGGACAAGACCAGGGGATGTTGCAGTGACTTGCCATGAATTCAAACTCCACAGTTCTGCCGGGTGCAGGCTTCTTCATAAAATGACCGCTCGAAAAATATGCTTACGCCTACTAATATATATATATATATAAAATTTATTTTTTTTTTATTGGGGGGAGCCGTGCCGAGCCGGTGGGTATGCTGACTGGATGCTTGGGGTGGTTAATAAGTCAGGTTTAATTGCAGCTGGACCTGGGTACAGTTTGCACTTCCTCGGTGCCTATTGTCCAAGGACAGCAAAGTGCTTCACAAGCATTAAATCTTATCGCGGGCTGCAAGGCAGGTAAGGATATACCGGGATTATTGCATGCGTCGCTGAAACGTGGCCAACCCCGGCTGGGAACACATCAGCTATTTACCAGAGAGTGGCAAAAAGATGCAGCATTTTAGGACCGAGCGGGAAATAGAATCTGGTATTGAACTGGAACAGCAGCAGGAACTTTTGAAACCTCAAATAAATTAACCGGTGGTCGGGAGGCTGAGTTACCGGCTGGTGGGCAGCGCCGTAAAGGGCAGGGGATGTGGCGGGTGCTTTTGGGTCAAACCCCCGTGGGATCCCTCCTGGACACGGCTCCGGGGGAAATGGGGGGGGTGGTGTGAGGAGGGGGCGGTGGG
>BJBW01009250.1:0-21830 GCA_004320125.1 Scolopax mira
CGACGGGATGCAGTCCTGAGAGGCATGCTCTGACATGCTCTGGGTGGTCCTGCATTGTCAGGGGAGTTGGACTAGATGATCTCTATGGTCCCTTCCAACTCCAAAAAATTCAGTGAAAGTATAGATCTGTTTCTGGGTACGAACATCTTCCTAGAGTACAGTGGCACTCAGAACTTCACGAGAACAATGAGTATGATCATCATTCTTGAAACCTATTTATATTTAAATTTATTCAGCAATTTGAAAGCCTTGTTAGTATGCAGAAAAAGGGCATTATTGTTAAAAGTTTTGTGATGTACATTAACTGAGATCATGCTGGGTGATCAGTTTTTCATGCCCAAGCTGTGTAAGAAATTATTTTGTTTTACAAATGCCAGTGGTGCTGTTAGTTGTAATAGTGCAGGCTAGGAAGCTCCTTCTACCTTTTGTACAAGCATGTTTAAATGGAGAGTCACTGCATTAGCTTACAGTACAGAGGGTGTAAGTAGCTTCACAATGTAATTGTTTCTCTGTAATTATACTGGTAAGCCTCTTCTGGGCAGGAAGTGTTTCCTTCATTGGACACAAGTTGCGTTTTAATGCAATACAAATAATAGCTGATTATAAAATTTCTTAATATCTTCAGTTTGTTATAGAGAGAACTAAACGCTGCTGTAAATACTCTGATGCAGAATACATTCTTTTTGTTAGTACATATTCTTACTTTCTTGCTAGGTAGCCTCGGCACTGAGCCTGGAAGGCAATAATGACATCTGTGATCTTCAGGTCTCTCTCCTCTTCCAGGTGAGCCAGAACACCAGTTCTGAAGAAGATTTTACTTTGCCCAATTCTGTACAAGTTGGGATCAAGTTCTAATGCTTTGATCTGGAGGAAAAGAGAAATATCTGTTAACTCCAGTGCTGAGGTTTAGGGTATTAAAAATTGCTTCTCATTTCTGTTCACTCTCAATAGCTTTTACATAAGAAGTATAGACCTGGTTATCAATAGGATCAGAGATGCTTTCCTTACCATCAGTATGCAAGCCTGCTTCCCATCCATGAATCCTTTAGGAATAGCATTTGCAGCAAGAATTTCGTATCTGCCAAAAGATAGTGATGTTAGGGAAGTTGAAACACATCAGAATATTTTGTACAGTCAAACGCTATTAAACCCAGAGCTAGGACCAAGTGAGGGATTCTTACCGCTGACGGAACTCCTGGAAGACAATCCTGTTGGGGAATCCCTGCCGGCAGATACGAATACCTTCCAAGACCCCATTGCAGCGCAACTGCTCCAGCACTAAATGGGCATCAAGTTTGCCAGCCTGAAGAGGGAGCAGAAAGTATTTTTAGCACAGTACAAATTCACAAAGATGTTACGAGTTACATATCTATGTTTGAAGACATTATTCAGCTCTGTGATGTGCTGGTACAGTGAGCAGCTAAACATGAATAATGTGCCATGAGTCTGAAAATTGAGCATTTGAAATTTACCCTCTTTTCATGATTTGGAATGATACAGCGGACAAAGTTTGGATTGGTATTCCTTAAGGTAGTCATCAGCTTGGTCAGCTGCTCCTTATAGAGTTGGCCAACAGTACGGAACATGCCTTTCTTGGTTTTTGAAGCACTAGGGAGTGAGCTTTCAGTCATCTTGGCCATCTGGTCCAGCCCAACTATACGGTCCACTGAAATACAAAAGAAAATATGAATGGAACTGTTTATTTAAACTTTTTTCACCTCATATTACACCTGTCACTAGCATTGTTAAACTGCAACTTCCCAGACAGCCAATACATTTTTGATGCAGTAGAAGCATACTAACAAAAGTACTAGAAGAGCCTTCTGGGTAAATAGTCTATTTCGGTCAAACATGAAAATAAGGATTTTTATTAATCAGTGACAGAATGGAGCAACTGAATACACAGAATGTATTTTTTTTTATGTTTGCTCTAAAAAGCAAAAGTCCTTCTGCAACATATTCAATCGGCAGATTGGTGTCAGAACAAGGAACAGCAACATCTCTTGACCCAGTGGGTTCTCAGTCTAGCTAAGAATCTCCCTCAGTTATTTGATAATCCAAAGCCACCTTGCTGATGTTTTGAGTGCATAATTATGAAATATTTATACTGTAATATATGTTACTGATACACACAAACTTTTTTAAAATAGTGTTTTATATGAATACAGACATTCTTCTGATGGAGTTTAGTTGAGATTATACATCTCTGGAGAGAACAGTGCAGGACTTTTGGGGGATGGGTGCATAAGGTAAGTCGTTCATAAAACCCAGCAATAATGTGTATTTAATGAGGTCTACAATATCACATATTCAGCAACATTATAACAGCATAATGAATAATTTTTAATCTGTTCCTGAATAATATTAAGTAAGGAAACATTTGTGCTTAAAGCTATCTAATGATTCTTTCTGTGAATATGCTTTTACAGAACACATTTTTCTTATTTCTTAGTTGAATCTCTTCTTATGCTTAGCACTTTCACACTTGTGTCCTGCCAGCTAAGGACAGCTGTCAAAAAGTTCTAGTAGAAGTTTCTCCCTTTAAACCACATTACTGATTTAGAGTTGCTATTCATACCATCTTTCCAAAGGTCTGCTACAAATTTGTCTGAAGACTGGTTCAGCAGAGAAGTCACGTTGTCATTTAGTGGATCCATGTTCTTTGTTAGCCAGGCAGTAGCGTTGTAGGTAACCTGCAGGAAACAGTGCTATGATGTCAAAAATATGTTCTTGATAAAGAACATAAAGTCCAAGAGCTCAGGGCACTGTATTAACACAAAATCACACATAATAATAACATGAAAAACTTTTGATGTTTGAGAGCTGATTTCAGTGTTTATTCTTACATGTACTAGCATCTGAAAAGCTTTTTGACAGACATATCCATGGCAGGGCACCTGCCCTGCATTTAAAAATTCTGCTTGCTAGAAAGGAATCTGAATTCCCTGGATTTTCATTAACCCTGTGATGGCTATTTTTGTGTTCATGTGAGCTTAGCACCATGACAGTTTTGTGAATCTTATTTTGTATGTTATGTAATTAAAGCACTTAAAACATACATTATATGATTAAAGCCATCCCTTATCAATTAGGTACTGGCCTGTTTCTTTTTACCAATTGGGCATGAAAGAATCAATGTTCCCTAAGTCAAAATAGCTCAATCTGTCCAGTACCTTTCCTGCATAGTGCATTATACAGAACTCAGTTTTATCCTTCAGTTGCTTGGGCTTCTGGAATTTGGGATGGTTTCCTTGTTCTTGACATAGTTTTTCCACAAAGGATGTGTCAGTAGCTTTGGGGAACCAGCACTCTTCATCCAGCAAAGCCAGGACACCTGGAGGGTTGGTCTGCAATGTGAGCAATATCAGATCAGTATCATCACAGACAGAGACAGAGTACCACCTTCTTTATCCCTGATGTTACAAATCCTCCCAAATCTGAAATACCTTAGATAACTCTCTTAATGCACTGATACATAAGTGACCCTGATGCAACCTATGTAGTATCCCACTTATAGAGATATAATCTTACTGGTCTTTCAATCAGCTCAATGCAAGGTTGCAGGTCAAGGCCAAAGTCAATGAAATTCCATTCAATGCCCTCTCGCTGATATTCCTCTTGCTCCAATATAAACATTGTGTGGTTGAAAAGCTGCTGAAGTTTCTCATTAGTGTAATTGATGCACAGCTGCTCAAATGAATTGATCTGTGAAGGAGAAAAAAGTGAATTCCTAATGTTAGAAAGGGACCTTGATGAAGGAACTTAAATGCCAAGGTGAAATTTTCTATTTTCTATGTCTTTTTACATATTACAATAAATTGAATACAAAAATCCATATTTTTCTAATAGAAGGTCTTGAAAATTTACAGTAAGTTCACAAGTGGTAAATCTTTGTATTGGGACCTGTTCAATAAACCATAAAAAGCACACCCTGGCTTTAAACACTGAGCCCTGCGGAAGCCCAGCAGAAGGATGCTGCCAGCCTCCAGCCCTTCTTGCCCAAGGGAAAAGTAAGCAGCTAGGTGTAGTAGGCCTGTGGGTCATGTTGGTCATGGGCTGCTGGCCAGCTTGAAAGAACCAAATTGTTTTTGTGGTTATATCCAAACCACCACATGATAATAAGGAGTTTAGCCAACTCATGTCCCGCAGTACATACCTCAAAAATCTCAAATCCAGCAATATCAAGGATCCCCAAGAAGGATGCACCTTGTCGTTTTGTTTTATCGAGAGCTTTATTTACACGAGCCAGAATCCAACGGAAAAGACGTTCAAATTGTGCCTTGGCCAAAGCCTCTATGGCAAAGTCAGCCTGAAAAAAAAGAAGAGAAAATTATAAGCGAAAGAAGAAACCTAATTAGCTGCTAATTTTTGTAGATATAATGAGACAGAAAACTGACATTTTCCTTTAGACAAGATGTAAGAAAGAAGGAAGAATGGAGAATAGTTTCAGTAGAGCTGAGCAAATGGCAAGTAGTTACCTGCTCTTTGGTCTGAGCTTTTTGAACAACATCTCGTCCTACTTTGATCCTTGGGGTTAGAATAGATCTTGTGAAATCTGTCACATTAATCCCCATCAGGTGACACACTTTTTGTGCAGCTAGAATAAAAGAATAAGGTTTTATTTCAGAATGGATTTTCTCTTAGCAGGCCAGTAAGTGTGAATATGAGCAGCTCAGCAAGTGGGTGAAGTTCATTATCTTCCTTTAAATGATCCTCTGTTATACATGCAAGAGATGCCATTTGCCATAAAAGTATTATTTGTTATCCAAGCAGCAAATTCACTGTTCACCAATTTATGGATTCAAGTTTACTAGATTTTCTAGAAAAGGTATGTATAACTGAGCCTATTTCAAGTATGTTATCTCTTTTAAAGCCCGTGAAGTAGATATGCAATAACATTAAATATTAAAAAAAAATACTGATAAAGAGTGCTTACTCAGATCCTTTTTTTTTTTTTTTTCATGTTAACTAAATTTTTTTAAGTGGCAAATCATACCGGTATTATCTGGCATAGAAGCTTGATCGGTGTTTCTCTCCTTCTTGAAGACAATGTTACCCAGTTGTAGGACAGATGAAACAACCCTCAGTACAGCTGTAAGAGAAACAGGTAATATAAATGAGGAACAAAATGGATACACTTTGAAAGCTCCATTCTCTGCAATAACGAAGATTCCTTCATATTGGTTCAGACAGAAATACACTGACTCCGGTTGTAGTGGAGAATGCTGCTGTCAAAAGCAATACACATGCCCTGGCAGGAAAATGAACCAGTCTTTGTCACTAACACCATCTGAATTTACCAAGGCTGGAATTTGTACTGCTGTCCTGCAAGACAAGACTTTTTTTTTCAGCATCCCTCAGTCACTGATGTGAGCATGGGATGTGATGGAGCTCTGCTCCTGGCTGCCACAGCTGGTCCAAAGCTCAAGTAATAGGATGACACTGTTTCTGCCACCAGGTGTCACTTGGGGCACAGCAATTTACATCCATGGGCAATACACACTGGCATGCACCAGCTGAAGCCCTGCACACTCCCAGGAACAGTGAGAGGTAAAAGCTATGAAGATATATGGGTCTGGCAAGCCCACGTTTTCAAGGTAGTTTAGTTGTTGGTTGCTGATCTTTGGTTTTATTTCTCTTTTCTCTGAATCAGTGAATACAAATATGAGCTATTTCAGCCTGTTCCATTTCTTTCAAAATTAAATCAAAATATTTTGCGTTGGTTATGAAAAAATAGTCATTACTGTTGTTAGAGCTGGCTTGAATTCAGTAGTCTGCTCTGGGTATATACGGCGTTATTCTAGTGAGAAATATTCCCTTTCATAAATACAAATTACATTTCAAAACACCATGTATCATAGTACTTTTGCATGCTTACAACTATACTGACGCTGTGGAATTCAAATGGGTCAGGAGTGCATGTCATGTATCTTCTACAACAGGTCTCCAGAATTTATAAATCTTAAAAGAAAAAGCCTTGCAATTCTTTGTTGAGATGGACAGCAAAATATTGTGACAATTATTTGTTTAAACTATGTTTAAATATGTTTAAATTACTGTATAGAGCTGCCCTGTGCATCACCACTTGTTCTGCGCATCATAGAGATAATTTCTCTTTGATGATATACACTCTATTTTCCAATATAGGTGGTGGTCCTTCAATCCTTTTTTTTCCATTGTGTTTCCAACAAGTGCTGCCAGTTTAAACCTTTGAAGGGAGGTGGTTTGCAAAGAGTTTTCATTGCTGGCTTCAGCTGCTCCCACCAGTATCCACTGAGGCAATCCACTGAGGGAAAAGGTAGGCCACTATAGTAATTTTTTAAGTAGAACTTTTCTAACAACAACCTAAAAGCAGTAGATCATAATTAGATCTCCTTGCAAGGCAGGAACAGTCACCCTAATATTCACAAGACTTCCTGGAGCATCACCCTGTTTAATACAAACTTCCGAGGAGGCTGTAGTGTGTTGTGTCACAGACCTATGGCAGCAGTTTCAGTGCCTTCACTACCAGCCTATTCTCAGCCCCTGCTGTCCTCCCCTGGACTAGTCCTGCTGGTTTATGTTGTCTTCAGGTGCTGTGCTGCCACTGACTCAGTTGCTTGTTGTTACTGGCTCTGTCCACGCTGCTTCTGTTATGTGATCTTGATCCTGTGTTTAGATCCTGCCTTGATCTTGTGTCTCTCGCAGAACTGACTTCCCATATTATTCTTAAGGTAAGGTAGAAACAAATCTGTACTTGCAAAATTTAGCCTTATGAGAGAATCTTAATTCTCTTTCCATGAAAAGTCTATGGTTCAACTAACCTAATATGCCCTGAGAAGGAGGGAAATCTATGGGCACTAATTCACAGTGCACTTCTTAAAAGCAAAAGCTAGGTTAACAGTTGGTAAGAAGCAAAGAGGTTAAATCGCATGGGTACATTTAGAATCCTCCACTTGGTGGTTCATGCAAGATCACATATCTCCATAGAAACATGGACATAAAATCTAAATAATCTTAATTTTCTTATATTAATTGAGTACCTTACTTCATATGCATTTTTTACAAAGTTATTATCCTGGACAGAATTACCCTCTGTGTTCTTCTATCTCTATGAAGTATCACTTGAAGATTTATACCTTGAATACAATCTTGCTAACAATTCTTACCTATCTGTTCCTCCTCATTAAAGCCCATAATTTTCATGGCTTCCAAAGTCTCCTGGAACATTTCATCATCTTGTTGAGCAGGAATAGGCACATGGCCATTAGATAGAAAGGTATAATTGTTGAAGCCTTCCAGCAACAGATCATCTAAAAAGCAAAGAAGAAAAGTTTTACTTCAGTGCATCAACTTAATGCTCCTGTTCATAAGCTCCCCCAATGAACAGCAGGTAAAAACACAGTGTTTTTACCAAAGGAAGACTCTGTAGAGGAGTTCAGGGTTTCATGAGGCACAAACATTTTCAAAATAACTATTTAGCAAACTTGTTTGTGTTAAGTTTCCCGTTTTCATTAGTAACTGGGGCATGTCTCTGCCCCTCAGTGAAATTTTGCGTCCTATGGACTGAAATCTGAGACATATTTCCCCAAAGTCTTTCATTTAATGCCATGTGTAAACTAGTCAGAATTACACCTCTCTCTGTGGGGATTCATATCAAGTAATCATAAGAATGGAACCAGGTAACAGTCATAGTGGGTCAGGCCAAAAGACTCTTCAGCCACATTCTGTGGCCAACAACAGATTTTTATGTAATGAGCATAAAAAAAGAGGGGAAAATACAGAGTTATTAACTGCTTTATACATTCTTTGGCAAACAATAATTTAGGGAAAGGTGTCAGTTTTGAACCATGATGTTCCAATACATGTTATGTCTAGTCATTTCTATAGATTCACCTACACTTTTCACCTTTTCAACACTCTGAAGCTATGGGTTTCACACTGTAATGATGTGCTGTGGGAATTACATTATCTTAATTTTTTTAAAACCACAAAACCACAAGTCAATATGTTTATTGGGAACCCCAATTTATTTTGTGTAAAAAAAAAACAAACCCAAAAACCAAACAAGAAAAGAAAAGAGTGACTCTTTCCTATTTGTCTTCTTTATATTGTTCAAGATGAGATCTGAATGGGCTTATATGTCCTGTAAACTGAAACATCCTGTAAACTGCAACCAAACTGGCTCAAGCTGGTGGACATCAATTGAATATTTCTTATCATTCCCTTGAGAAAATTATTTTCTTGAGCTAAAAAGCTGTTTATGTCATTCAAATCTTTATATAAATACAATTAAAGAAGTTAAGATAAATTACTTAAGCCATTGCTCAGACTGCTGAAAGAAATCTAAGAATCGTTAACGAGTAACTTACTTCTCATTTGTTCAGAAGCTCCAGCAATCAAATAGTAAAAGATATGAAATGTTCGCTCATCTTTAGCCTGACGAATAGCACGGGATTTTTCAAGCAGATCTGTTTGTCAAGTGTGTTAAAAAAAATCATTAACATATTGCATTCCTGCCTTAATTGGGTCATCAGTATCAGAACCATCATTAGCATTGTTGAAATATTTGCCATGAGCTTGTCTAACACAAACATGCATCTAATTCTGTGGCAGGAGCTCTGATGTTTCTGCAATTCTCACCACAATGACTATTGTACATTATTGTATCTTATTGTATGGTAAATGCTGGTAATCATGGTAATAAGCACCACAATAGACATAAATGCTTCTAAAATCAGATATATAAAAATAGCGCTCACAATATAATTCATTCCACTTTTAAAATGAAGTATCAATATGATTGTTCCAACATAAGGTGAGGCTGCTAGAAAAAAGGTCTTGAGGCCAGGCATAAAAGCAATACAAGCAAACTTTATTTATGGTCCATTTCTGTGACTATAAACTACTAAATGTTAAGTTGGCGATAATGTAAGTATGTCAATACCAGTCAGTGATTCACTTTTCACACTGATCAAACTTCAGTTAAGACCAAAAAAATTAAAACCTGATTTTTTTTCTAAAGATTATTTGTCAAAATAAGAGCAGAAGGATAAACAGTTTGTTGTTTGATGCTACCCAAGAGCATACCCAAGAGATAAGGTCCTTCTTTATAGCTGCATCTTTCTTCCTCATTTGTTGGAGCAAGCAGCTTCTTCTCTATGTGAAGATGGGTGCTGCAGCACTGAGTAATCTAGCTACCTATTGATTTGTTCATTAAAACACACTGTCACATAAACATAACCAAGGGAAGAGGCAACAGTATTTGGCAAGCAATGTCAGGTTAAGCTGAATTCCTCCAAAACATCTGTAGTTTTTTCCTGAAAAATATACATTGAGCTTATTGATATAGAACTCACTGCCCTGTGTGTGTCACTTAAAGCAGCGGGGCTGTCTTTAACATCCAGAGCAGACAAGTTCTATCTAGCACAACAAATATCTAGCACTTGATGGGGCAAAATTATTTATTTTAGTTGAGTGAGTTTCTAGAACATGTAATTTCTGACCATGGCAGTTTAACAAAATACACAGAAATTAATGTAATTTCAGGTTTGTCCTTTGGTTTGACAAAGGGAGAGGAACTGTATGGACTCTACCACAGCTCTTCTGACTGCACCATGTTCTTTGACTTTTCCTGTCTCTCTTGTCTTTATCAAGATAAAGTCTTTAGAGAGGTGAAGGGAAAGGTATATTACTTTTACTGTAATGACACTTCACCCTCCACACATGAACTGGAAAGCTGTCACACCAGGTATCGTCTAGACTTCTCCCTTAACAAATTATTCTCAATGATTTTCCTTGGAATGTCTCTATCCCAGCACAACATAGGTGACCTCTGCTGTACCTGAACAGCAGGGCAGGTGCAGCCACATTCAGCCTGAAAGGCTCAGGGCCCTTCCCTTACAGAAGCCAGGGGGCACAGAGCTGAGATCTTACCAAACATCTGGACTTCATCCCACCATGCAGTTGGGAGCGGGACAAAGTGCCAAACATGGACTTGAAAACTGGGAAGCACTCTCCAAGTTCCTGGGTAAACTGTAGTGGTTTTTTCGAAGTGCCCATCACAGTGCCAGTAAGAAACATTAAAGTTTAAAAACTTTTTATGCAGCCAGTAATGCAGACCACCGGGAACTGGAGTGACCCATGCGGGTTCATACTGATACAAAACAAAGCGACCACATAACTCTCAAGATCATATGCAATCTTAATCAAAAAATCTTTTCCCATTACTGTATTATTTGGACCCTGCTTATAAAGTCCCCTGCTGTTGCCTTAGATATGGCACTTCCATTTCCTGAGGCTGTATGTGGGGAGTTGTATACTTTCCTATAGTTGAGAAAACAGACCTGACAATGTAAACATGAGAGTAAGACAAACCGAGTAGCTGGTATCAGCATAAATGGAGCCACTTCCCTCCATCTTTGTTTATACCAACCTCAGCCATATTTGCCTTTCTTAGACATGCAATGGAGCTTGTTTATCTTACTTCCTTCTGCCCACCCTCTTTAGCTTCCAGTGCAGCTCACTGAAAAGGATACAAGTCTCTATGTTTGCTCCGACAATGTAGCCTGTCACATCAAAGTTTATGCGGATGAATTTGCCCTGTGAATGAAAAGAAGATCTAGATTGGACTGTTCTTTCATGTTATGCCAGGTTTTCAAACATTAGTATTTAGCCTATTTAATAAGATATGTACGTTATCATCTTAAGAATAACAAGCTTGATTCTCTCCTGCTGGGACAACCTGTGGAAAAGCCTAAAAGAAAGTGAACTTCTCCGATATTCCTTCTGCAAAGATTTGCCCCCACATTTTGTTCAGGCACTTAGAGGGGAAAAAGGTCCTCCCTTCAGGACCAGGCTTTGGAAGCTGGAGATATGACAACAACTATTTTCTACTTTGATTTCCACAGGTTCAATGAGGGAATAGCATTGGATCTGCGTAACTCCCTCTGCTAAGGTTCATCTGCATCATTATAACTTGAATCTGTATGACTGCTGCTTTTTCTTTTTCTCCTGTAGTTTTTAATTTAATATATTAACCACTCTTGTGAATTAAGTCATACCTTAGGAGGTATGTGCTCAACAGTCATGCAAAGAAAAAGAAAGTACAGATTTTATTTGCAAATATACATAAGGTGGATATGTCCCAGAGCAGAAATTGACTCTGGAGAGCCACTTGTGGTCTGCTAAATTTTAAGAGGACAATTGTACTGTCAAGTCTCATCTTGATCTTTAATCTTCTATAAGGCAAAATTCCTATTTCGGAGAGGAGTTCTAAACTATTTTTAAGGGGTTCCTTTTAAGATGCTCTTTAGAGAGACACAGTGATGAAGGCCGCTGTCTGTACATTGTGTTTTAAAGATGTATAAGATGCTATACCTCCCTCCCACGTAGACCCAACTGGATTTCTCCTACTTACAAATCTGGAGGAGTTGTCATTCTTCACAGTTTTGGCATTTCCAAAAGCTTCAAGAATAGGGTTTGCCTGTAGAAGCTGTTTTTCCAGCTCACCCTAAAATTCATTCAGATGCAGTTAACTCTAAACTCCATAATTACTTCATTAAAACCAACAAATGTACACCAGAGAAAAATATGAAAGAGGATTTAAGCCTCTAACTTTCTTTTGCTGGATACTGAACTTCATGTGGATTTGTTATCAATCTCTGTTAATTTTTGTGTTTATATTTGTGTAGTTGACTGCTGCCTTTATACACGACCCTTTTCCAGCCCTGTTGCCTGTGACAGTCTATTAATCTATTTAGCATCATGACTGGCCTTTCTTAAAAAAAGGGTCATTCAATGTCAAATATTTTTTTTCCAGTTTAATACCATTTTTAGAAGGGACATTCTTAAAGAAACCTCTAGCATGTCTTTTTCAAGTTAGTTTACTGAGATCCTTTGCTAGCAAATGACGATGTAATTAGAATAACTTGCCGAGAATCATTTTAATGTAATGCAGCACAAAGCTACAAAGCAGATTTCATCGAGTCTATTAATAATGATCCATGCAGGGCTATTCAGGTTAAATATGGACATGCATTGATTTATTTCAAACTAGAATAATGAATTCTCATGCAAACACACAAACTTTATATTATATTGTTAATGGTGATTGGCAATTGCTAATGAAGCAAATCATGCAATGAAACAAGCATGCATTTAATACTGATATTTCTAAATGAATCAATGAAGTTGAGAAAATCCTGTGCTTATGAATACAGCTTTTTTTAACTTTTCATTCAACTCTATCCTATGAGGTCACACACTTTCACATTTGCTTTTTGTCCTGTTCTTTGAGGAGTACTCTGCAGTAACATGCATAATTTCAAATAACTCACCCTGAAAAGGAAAAAGTCCTTGACTGATAATATGATATAATTTAAATAATTTTAGTTAGAAAATAAGCCAATATTTAGGTTTTTTGGTTTTAAAACATTAAAAAAATTAGGTTTTACCTAAATTAGGTATTTAGGGAAAATAATTTTGAAAATGAAAGTGCTTCCCAATTAGCATGCAAAATTGGTAACCTTTTTCTAAATGCCATTCATGAATGTCATGTAACTTCTGTGGCAATGGTGAGAGCTGCCTCAAAAACATCAGTAAAAAGCAACAGATTATTAACAAACGGCTAAAGTTGTCTGCATGGTTGTGAGATGGGAGAATGAACATTTTTCAGAGAGCATCAATCTTTTAAGTACTAAGTATCAGGAATGAATTTTGAAATAAAAAAAAAAAAAAAAAAGAAAAAACCCCACCAAACGTCTCCCTAAACTTTCTACCTAAGAGTTGAAGCAAGGGGTAAGATTTCCAAAAAAGCTAATATAGGAGTCCTAGAATAAGTAATGAATTCCTAAAAGTCTCTGAAGTTGCTCTGTACTGAGCAACTCTTTCCATTTATACTCTGTAGACTTAAAATCTCCATGATAGGTGTAGGGTGTTGCTGACATCAGATGGTGACAGCTAAAAAAGTCTTGTCTGCTAAACTGAGGTAGACATTACCTGCTTCTAGTGAAAACTGAACTATACCATAAACTTGAGGTATAGAACTGTGGCTACAAACTAACAGCATTGTACACAGTGTAAGTACACTAAACTCCACCGAGTTGCCTACACCAATAATGAATTAGGGTTTTTTACAGAGAGCTTGTCAAATTAAGTACGAAATTGACTAAGAGGCAACACGATGCCCTTTGTTTGCCAAAGTCTGAGAGGCAGCAGACTTTGAAAGAAATATCCCATAAAAAAAAATTTCCTAAAAGCCAGAAAGAGTATGCCAGCAAATCTGCCTATATTCCCAAAAGCATTGGTATACGGGTATGGCACACCACAATACAGAAGGACTAGGAGGTTCTGTAAGAAACTGCTGTAAGACACCTGCAGACACACTCTGCAGTGGGAATCACTCTGTTACACATCGTAGCAGCAAGCTAAGAACATGCTAACTTTTGCAGATGTGAACAATTTTCAACAGTTACATGAAAATGTAAAATCGAAAGCAATATCAAAATATGGAAAGCATGCAGGCAACCAAATCAATCAAACACTGTGAGGTTTAGGAATTATTTCACAACAGTCTTAAAAAGTTCAACCTGAAGCAAAGAAAGCATTTGGGTATTTTCATTCAGAAGTCACAGAGCTAAATTTCAGGCTTAGTGGCTCTTTCAGGATCGTGGGAAATTCCATTCAAACTATGGCAATTTGAACACACACATATAGAAAAGAGTGATACTTGAAAGATGACCCTGCCTGTGTCAGACCTCATCCTTTACCATGGAGCCTGACACAGTTAGGGTTGATTTGTGAGAGCATTTGGCGCTATTGTTGCTTTTTATCATATCATACAACATATTTCAACAAAATCTCTCCTAAATTTTTGAGGTGCAACAATAGCATGCAGATCTACACTCGGTGCCTTAAACACACATCAAACAGTCTAAGTTACTCACGTAAGAAAAAGATGGACCTTGCTGTATTGAATAATGTGGTATAAAACAAGTGTCAGTATCATTTCCGTTACAGACATTTTTAATTGTTTTTCCTGTATTAAAATAACCAATACACAGTTTCCATGCAAATAAACCAGGAACACAAAAAACACAAACAACCTATTGCAGACATACCAAGAGTACAAATGCAACTAACATATATACAGCATTTTAACTGAAGGGAAAAACCCAACCCTGAAGCAAAAGGATAGGATTTGAATCCCATACCAGGTGTCCCTGTATCAGACAAGGACAGATATTTATATGGTAAATATAGTTCTTCTCTGGTGCAACGGAGGCATTGTGCTATGCGTTATCTTTTAATGACTGAAATTGCAGTGTGAGCAGTCCCAGTCACTGAATTACTATTTTTCAGCATGTTATAGAACAACTTAGACTTTTTCTCATCTTCCATCTGGTGGATATTTGCCTTCAGGTCAGTCTCAGGGCCAGTTTGATGCTGAGACTCACGTAATTCCCCGGAGGAGTCAGCAGTCACTGCAATTACATGCCTATTAGGGATGGCCTTAAAACCACAAGTTCATTTCCCCCAGCTAGTGAGCAGGGACCCAGTAGGAAGAAGTAATGCATAAACATTCAAAAAAGGAAAACGATGCCTTCAGTCTCGGACTGTTTCCACTAAATTTAATCACAGATTAAATACCTAGAAAATACTAGCCAAAGGGACATCTGCTCCCTCCCATGCCCCAAAGCAGAGTCTTCTCTATGTAAACAATTATTTATGGTGGAGGAGGCCAGGCTGCACAACCTATGCTCTGGAGTCCCGTGTCTGACACCATACAGGGTAAGCAAGGCCAGCTGCAAGACACAGCACAGGTCTGGTCATCAGATTTTTACTTCATTTCCCACTACCCTATTAATTGCTTGTTTTGGACAGTCTTGCATTTGGGACACAGTGAAATGCCTTCCTAAATTAAGCCTGTTTTGTCCTAAAAGTGAATTGCTACTTTTTCTTTTCTTGGTGGTTTTTTTTTTTTTTTTTGGTTATTTTTTCAGAATTTTGAGTAACATTCAAAAGGCTGGAAATGATGCAGGACCTGGACATCATTGAAAATGGCAAAGACAGTTGAGAGTCTCATCCGCACTAATTATCCCTGGGAACTGGAAGGTATAAGTTCGTATTACAGTTCAGAGCAAAAAACCAAACTTCAGTCACTAAGGCAAGGCTATTGCAAATTTTGAAGGAGCAAAGTACTTTAAAAAAAATTGTGCCTTTCAAAATCATTCTCTCTGACAGAAGAGTAAAAAGAAAAGACAGGTTTTATACATGGACTCTTTGCTAGTTAGTAAGGCCAATCTAAACTTTGGAAGTTTAAATGCTGGTCTACGTTTTAGTGATGCAGTTTTACACTGTCTCAGTTAAAGAAATTTCCCAAACTTCTTAGTTGCCAGGGGACAAAGGTAAAATAAGGACCCAAGCACTTGCAGACTTCAAGGCCTTCACTGCAGGATATAAATAGGTGCTATGCATATGGAAAATTATGAATATTTCTCTTCTAGCAAAGTACATTCTGATTTGATGCCTAAAGGGGTGTCAAACAAAAGTTTTTTCCATAAACATAGAGCTGTGATGTAACTCTGTACTCTTAATATGTCAACTGCTTGGCAAGCCACTGATGTTGACTTGCTGTTAGCAGTCAGTTCAGTACAGTCCTAACAGGATTGAAGAAGAGTTGAATACAGAAGAGCTCACTTACAGTGATGCTGGTGTCCTTTTTGCCCTTATGTGATGAAGCAACAACAGCCAGGTACTGAATGACCTTTTTGGTATTTTCTGTCTTGCCAGCACCAGATTCACCTCTGAGGGGAAAGAAAATAACACAAAAGAAGGTAGGTAACTAGTGAACTCCTTCTGCTGTGTGATGTTTGTTGTATACAAAAACAGGACTGGATACTGCCTGGCTCAGTTATTATTTGCCCCAGAACACACTCTCTCCAAATCCACCTGACTTCAGCATGCAAAGAATGCATTATCAGAGCTGTATCTCTGTCCCTGTTAGTATTTTGACTGGACATTGGGCCATTTAAGGCAATTCTAAAACATGATGCATTTTTGAACGGCAGTTTATCTTGTTTTGGCAGCCTCCTAACATTTATGAGAAATGGAGCTGGCAGGGAGCCTGCTTGTATTTTAAGACCAAAAAATACAACATTAACTATAATGTGATACAGCACTAAGCAAAAACATCAGCATAACACAATATTTTTATCTTCTTAAACTCTGGTGTTAAAGTAGACTAACATTTTTATCGGTGATGGAGAATAAGTGAATGATCCTGCCTCATCAGAACTCCTTGTTCAAACACTCCTTGAATTCAGTGGGACCAGAGCTGGGACTGCCTGAGATGTCCCTGCTGACCAGGTGGTAATGGACATCTTGTGTGGGGAGCAGAAATGGCATCCTGGCTGTGCTCCATCAGTGTTCTGTGGATAGCAGGAAGGCAGTGGTAACTTTTCACCTCCCAAGGACTTCCAGGGTTAAGATTATTTACTAGTCTTAAGCCCTTTCTTAAAGTAAAATACTGGTTTTCAAAGTACAGGTATAAGGGCCAGATTTACACTGTCTTTTCTCAGAAGAACATTTCCAGCCTACTTTTCCCTCTTTAAGTGTCACATTACATGATCTCACATCTAGATACCTTTGGCTCTGATGATTATATACACAAAAATGTTTTTATACTGTCCTGTCTCAGCAATGATGTAGGTGTGGGTGTAATAAACCAGCGTTTTCAACTGTATCAAGCTATTGCTGTGAGGATGGCAACAGTCTAAATTCAAACTCTTTGTCTTTGAACTAAAATGGATTTAAAACCAAAAAGAACAATACTTTAAAAATTCCCATGGATATTTGTCAACTCTTTTGAAGCTGAAACTATTTAGCTGGATCCATCGCAGTTCTGTTTCATTTCCTAATTAGGAAATACAGGAGTTAATTTTCCCTTCCAAGGGACCAGCGATAAACGGACACAAAAAATTATGAGTAAGTGCTGGGCAGAACTTTCAAGATAGGATGACATTGATGTAAACCTTAGGAAACCAGAAATAATTCCTGCCTGAGGTATGATATGATGAGAAGTGTTTCTTCTGGCTTTAGAGTTTTTATCAGAAATAATTGAGATGAATATGTTCCTTTTTCAGAAGACATGGGTTAATTTACAGAGTTTAGAGGCTGGATCCATCTTTGCCTGGACTTCAGTGCTAAAACATTTCCATGTTTTATTGATAAAAATTAAGTGTCCTGGGAACAATTCCAAACCAAGCACACCAATTTGAAGACATATGCATACAAAGTTTTCAAATAAATCTACCTTACAACTTTGTTTCTTTGGAAAAAAAAACCAAAACCTTTATTCAAACAAATCCCAGGCTTTGAACTACTCCACTTTATTAAAGGTTATTTGTAGTTCATTGCTACATGAATTGCATTTCCTTTCTCCCAAGGCAACAGTGCACATCATTTGGCTTTCTCCTGAATCCCTGTGAGTATTACCATATATGGCATCGTTTTACTTGTAACTATCCTACCATTCTGTAATGCTTAAGTTACTTAACATTTTGTTCTGTATTTTCATCCTTAACTTTTTGCTCCTGCACAGGCTGATGGTTTTCCTATTATCTTCAGATAGACTATGAGGTTTTAACTTTCTTTTGAAGTGGACAGTAAAAAGTCCTTCAACATGAAATGGAAAACAGACAGGATCTCAACAGCTACAAGTAAAATCTCTCAATGAGTAATGAAAAATGATGTCTATAGCTGGTGAATACTTCTAATTTTTTAACCTATCAGACAATTTTTAAATGTCCATGACAATAGACTGGTCTCATGAACAAATATCCATTAAACAACCTTAGTAGCCCTCAAACTCTGAAGGATACACTTGAGCTGTATGACAACATCTAGATTTCACCCCAACGATAAAATACTCTGTGTTTGAAAACTAACTCATGAGGAGGAATGACTAGATCATCTTCAATGCCCTTAGCCAGCAAGGGGAAAGACCCAGGAGAAGGAGAGCATGTGAATCACTTAGTCCACTTCACAGATGGGTGAAATTATTCCTAGAGCTACTGACCTGCAAAAGAACTGGTAATGCTCTTTCTTTTCTCTGCATTTCTCTGCCATGAAGTACCATCATTTCTGGGGTGGCAGAGTGAACTTTCATACTGAGGTCATATGAGGAATCCCAACTGTTTTACAATTTACATGCTCTCTTGAGGTCAGTTACTGAATTTTTAAAGATGGGTCTTTTCCTTGCAAGCATATTTCAGCAGTTTTGGCATGGACCATACACAATATGGTTTCCCCCAGGAGGCATCTTCTCCTCCCTTCTGAGTGCCCATTTTCCTCAGTCTTTACCCCTAGATTATGTTTCAAAGTGGGAGTTCACCATATAAACAATATTACCACTGTCCTAATCATGATCTTTGGGGAGTAGACTGATCATATGCTTAATTGAAGCATCTTAAATCATTCATCTTGTCTGCCATACAGAGAGGCAGCACATTTGCTGCCAGTGTTGTTCTTTGCACTCAACTCAAATGGGCAACACAAAAACCAGCTCAAAAGCAGTTCCCATTGCACAGTTCTGATCAGCCCAACAGCAGTACTTTATCTACTTCTCATATATGTTTTGCTCCTAAGAAACTTCTTGGCTTTCCCAGAGCCACTAGACTTACAGGCTTGCTCTGTTAAAAACACCACTCTCACATTGTGTGGCATAGTCTAAATTTATTCTTCCCTCATTTCTTGCCAGGCATTCTTTTAGGAACTCAGGACAGGATTTAAAGCTGACAAGCTCACATATGTAGTACTCAGCTATAATAGAGTTTTTGTTACTACGTGAGCTATTAAATCCTCAATGACTCCATTTCTTCACCTTACATGAAAATTATCCCAGTTAGAATAAGTTTCAAACTAGGATAAAGTGGGACTAGCAAATTGACCCCACTATTGTAGGGTGAGCCTGTGGTGTAGCTAGGAGTCTTGTATATTTTGGTACAACTGGGAAAAATCAGTTTTAAAAGTATATTTTTTTGTTGAAAAGTTGAAAGCTTTCTATATTTGTATTATGATCTAGGCTTACCTTAATACCACTTTTGAAAACACCTAAAAAGTAACAGCAGAATTTATTTTCAGCATTTGTTTCAGTAAGCAATGAACCACAAAAATTGCCTGTTCACACATCTCTTAATCTGGCTTTGCTGGCACTGCAGGAAGCCTCTGTGCACAGAGCACTCGATGAGGTTCTCTAAATCACATTAGGGCTTGGCAGGCTTCATCCTGCAGTACAAGATGTGCAAAGATAATGAACATCTTTGTCCTAGATGAGTTGTACTCCACTAGAGACCCCTCTCAGAAGCCAGCCCACTGATTCTACTAGTTTACTTATAAAAAAATTCCCAAAAGGGACTGAGTTGGTTTGGCACCAAGTCTAAAGCTACACAAGATATCTGTATGGGACAAGGGCCAGGCAGCAACACTTGCTGCCTTTGAGCTCCAGCCTTTGAGATTTAGTGAGCTGGGAAGGAAAAGAGTTTAGTTCTTTTGTGAAGGAGTGCTTTGAGTAATGGGTCTTTGCAGTTTGGAGGATGTTCTGGACATGTGTCGGGGGGGAAACGAGCTGAGGTCCCATGGCCAGTGAGGCTCTGGAGAGTTTACCCAAAACAAGAGAGGGGAAAATGGGAAAAGGGCAGGATGGTCACTGCCTCACCCAATGTTTTGTCTGTTGATGTATCAAATTAAGAGAAATTAGCACCCTGCTACCATATGTTTTTATAGAAGCTATAGAAACTAAATGCATGTATATAAAAAAGGTAATGAAAAGATATGTGATTATATGTACAAATCAAGTATTTAACAAGCATTTGTTTTCACAGGCTTCACATTACCCCAAACACTCAGAATTTTGATCAGATTTATTTTCCTTATTAATTTAAGGTGATTTTTGTTTAACTGAAATCTGTGCACAGTCCTTTTAGCCACATCTGCTTTCTAGAAAATATTCTACCTGTTCTTTTCAGGAAGTGGCTAAAATATGGGAACCCCAAGATCAGACAGGTTTAAGAGGAGATCTTTGAAATACTCATGTACTTAGCTCTGCAAATAAGCACCTGTGGAATTTTTAGTAAAAAACATTTTGAAAACTCCAGGAGAATCCACTTGTATCTTTAGAAATCAAACAACTTAAAGGCCAGAAGTCTCCTTTGAGGGCTGGTGCCTCTACTTACATTGGAGAATCTTGAAAAGCCTGTTCACTGCCTATTGCTGAGTCCAATTCACATGTAATTGCTAATGAAGAGATTGATCAGGTCTCTGAGGAACTGGACAGATTTCCTTGGATTTTTCCTTCAGTAACATCTGATGTGCTGGTTAACACATTTGCTAGAGCAAATACAGTGTATTTCATGGACAACTCAGATGTCAAAGACTGCAGTGGGGAAGGCCTAAGCTCAGGCAGGAATTCTGGGGAAGCCCAGGAGCCTGGCAGAGCAGTAAAGACTGCCCAGAGCAGTATTGGGACCAAAATACAAGGATGAAAATGTCTCAACTGCCTCAATTTTCAGGCACATGAATTAATTAGATTTCATACCCATGCTGCAGTATTATATATTGTATATTTATTACATATGCTACATATCATAGAATCATAGAACAATTTGGGTTGGAAGGGACCTTTAAAAGCCGTCTAGTCCAACCTCCTGCAACGAGCAGGGACATCTCCAACTAGATCAGGTTGCTCAGGCCCAATCCAACACGACCTTGAATGTTTCCAGGGATGGGGCACCTACCACCTCTCTGGGCAACCTGTGACAGCTTTTCACCACCAGTTTGTTCCCATCTTTCTTATACAACTCCCTGTAAGTACTGAAAAGCAGCAATAAGGTCTCCCAGGAGCCTTCTCCAGAATGAACAACTCTAACTCTCTCAGCCTCTCATAGGAGAGGTGCTCCAACCCTCTGATCATCTTTGTGGCCTCCTCTGGACCTGCTCCAACAGATCCATGTCCTTCTTATGTTGGGGGCCCCAAAGCTGGATGCAGTACTCCATGTAGGGTTGCAGTAGAGCAGAGTAGATGAGCCGAATCACCTCCCTTCACCTGCTGGCTACACTTCTTTTAATGCAGCCCAGGATATGATACGTTATGTTGTTATGTTATAATAATGCAGCCACAGATATATTAGTTAGTAAGCACAACTGTGGTATAAAGTTTCTCATGTTCCAGAGAGGCAGTTTATAAATGTGTGCGAAAGGATGAGGAGTTTTAAGACTGACTGTAAAGTGGCTGAGAGCGACTGGCAGGGAATGACAAGAGAGGATGTTCAGTGATGCTGCCCATGGGAAAGAGCTAATAGCAGAAAGAAAGTGTGCACAGAGGAGAGTAGATCAAAGGCAGTATGTGTAAATGTAAAGGAAATAATGAAATCTATGAAAGACAGGGAATTCTGAGGAAGCATTAAAACCCATGATCATAAAAGTCAGATGAAACGCTTTAAACATACCACAGTTAATCACACAAAGGGTAGGGATTGAAAAAGAATGCAAACAGTACTTAACCACATGAAGGTAGGTTCAATGAACTGAGGGTGAAGTCCTGAGAATGGGTATATTTATACACAAAAACACGGAATCACACTTAGTTCTCAAATCTATGTCCCTGCCTATCCCCCAGCAGAATTTCAGGTGAGTCATAGAATCATATAATTGTCTAGGTTGGAAGAGACCCTTGGGATCATCGAGTCCAACCATCTACCCTACTCTACAAAGTCATCCCCTACACCATGTCCCTTAGCACTGTATCTAAACGGCCCTTAAACACAGCCAGGGATGGTGACTCCACCACCTCC
>BJBW01009251.1:0-33569 GCA_004320125.1 Scolopax mira
GGCCTCCAGCCAGTTTTTAACCCAGCCCAGAGTCCTCCCGTCCAAGCCCTGGGCAGCCAGTTTCTCCAGGGGGATACTGTGGGACACTGTATCACAGGCCTTATTTCCCAGCAATACATAGATCCACTAAACAGCCAACAGAAGTTCTGTGAGCCCATTCCTGTTTAGGAGGCAATACCCCAGTTACAATGAACTTCTTCAGTACACAGACTCAAGCTATTTTTTTTTTTTTAAACTCAAGAAAACATCAGCTCTTACTGTCTCATATTGCTGTTGTCTGCTGTCAGTTTCTGCTGGGGCAGTTCCCCCCCCCACCTCCCTCCCTGCTGCCCTTCCTCCCCCTTTCTAGAACCCCTCCCCTGCTTGGGGAAGCCCCCTGTTCACCTGAGGAGTAAGAGCCGAGTGTATGAAGCTCCTCTGGAGCTAAAGCTGGAGCCAGTCCTGGTGACAGAGCTGTCCCTGCTCGTGTCTCCGAGTCTCTGCCTCGTGACGGTGTGTTTTTTCTCTCTCATTACCCCTTCTGCCAGCCCTTGATATTAAATGATCTTAGATATACATCTTTAGGGCTATTTTATTTTTCAACCAGGATCAAACCTGATCTAAATAAATAAAACCCTTCAAACGCCAAAAACCGTATCAGCATCACTTTCACAACTCCTGTGACTTGGGGATAACACCAGAGAAAGCCCAGTAGAGTAGCCAGGACAGCACAGATGTGCCTTTACTGAATATTCACAAGTGCTAGATGTGCTGCTTTTACCTCCCTTGTAATCATCAAAGGGTTGCAATACTTCACAGAATCGTAGAACAGCCCAGGCTGGAAGTAATTGGGAAAGATCCTCTGGTCCAGTCTTTCATGGGAGAGGGAGCCTAGATGAAAATGATTACCCTGTTCAGTCACATCTTGGAAAGCCTCCAGTGAGGGAGATTCTACCACATCCCTGGAGAGGCTGTTCCAGTGAATGATTGTTCTCAATGTAAAAAATTTATTTCTTATATTGAGATAAAACCTCTCCTGATGCAACTGGTTACTCATTGCACCTTGTCTTCTCCATGGGGCTCCCTGTGACAAAGAGCCTCCATCTTCTTCCTCTTCATAGCCTCCATTTAAGTACCAGAATACTGTGATGAGAGCCTCCTCCTGGAGAAGATACCTAACTACTTCAGTCTTTCCTCATAGGACAGGTTTTCTGGCCCTTTGATCATCTTTGTGACCCTCCTTTGGATACTTTCCAGTCTATCCACATTAATTTTAAATTGTGGGGACCAGAACTGGACACAGAGAGTGGGACGAGTGTGGAGTGGGATGATCAGGTCTCTTGTCTCTGTTAGCATTACCCTTGTGGATGCAGCCCAGGGTCCAGTTTGCCTTCCCTGTGCTGCTAACTCATGTTCACCTTGTTGTTCAGAACCTCCAGGTCCCTTTCAGCAAGGCTGCTCCCCAACCACAACAGCTCTTAATCTCTACTGGCCTATGTCATCCCAGGTCCTTGCAATTGTATTAGTTAAACTTCACACTGCTCTTGCTAGCCTGCTCTTCCAGCCTGTCCAGGTCTCTCTGTAAGATGGCTCTCTTCCCTGATGTGTCCTCCTCACCACCCAGTTTAGTGTCACCACATCGTGTGGGGGCCTTCAATCCTCTCATCCAGAAGATGCTGACCAGCATGGGGCACAGTATTGATCCCTGAAGGACCTCACTTGTGACAGGAGAAAAACCTGTTGACCACCACCCTCTTATTGCTGCCAGTTAGCCCAACCAACCTGCATTTTGCCAGTTTGTCCAGGAGAGGGCTGTGGGAAACAGTATCAAAAGCTTTGCTGAAGTCCAGGTAAACACCACCTACTGTGCCCCCCCACCCCCTGTAGACAGAAAATGTTATTTTGTCGTCGGAGGTGATCATGTAGGTCTGGCATGATTTGCCTTTCATAAAGCCATGCTGGCTTTTCCCAATCTTTATTTGGTTTGTAACACCTTCTAGGAGGGTTTGTTCTATTTCTTTCCCAGGGACTGAAGTCAGACTAATGGACCTGCAGTCAGACTAATGGACCTCCTCTTTTGGACCCTTCCTGTAGGTGGGTTTGACACTTTTACCTCTTCAAGTCATCAGCGTTATGCCCTAATCTCCACAATTTTTCAAAGATTATAGGCAGTGGCCTGGCAACAATGTTAACCACTGAGTTCCACTCCAGTCTGAGGAAGAACTTCTGTGGGGTGAGGGTGGCAGAGCCCTGGAACAGGCTGCCCAGGGAGGGTTTGGAGTCCCCTTCTCTGGAGATCTTCAAGCCCCACCTGGATGCCATCCTGAGGGATGTGCTCTGGGCAACCCTGCTTTGGCAGGGGAGTTGGACTGGATGATCTCTAGAAGGTCCCTTCCAACTCCAACAATTCCCTGATTCTCTTAACACCCTGAGGTGGGTTCTGCCCAGCCCATAGATTTATGTCAGTTGAACCCTTGCAAGAGGATGCAGACCAGCTTTCCCTCCACTCTAGTGGGTTGACACATAATGTTATTGTAGCTACCTGAAGCGGTGAACTGGGATCCAGCTAAGCCAGTAAAGATAGAGGCAAAGAGGGTCTTGAGAACCTCTGCTGTGTCAGCATTGTTTGTAACTAGATTCCCTGCCCTATTTTGCAATATACTTCACTTTCCCTGAACTTCTGCTTGCTGCTCACGTAGCTGAAGAACCTGTGCTTGTAGTTCTCAACATCTTTGGCCAATTTCGGTCCTGGCTGAGCCTTAGCCTTCCTGACTGCAGCTCTGTTTGTCTCAGCAGGGTTCTTATAGTCCTTGATGAATATTTAGCCACCTTTCCATAGCCAGTATGTGTCCTTTCCTGTGTGTTTAAGCTTATCCAAAAGCTCATTGCTAAACCAAAGTGGTCTCCTGGGCTGCCTTATTTCTTTCCCTATGTAGGGGATGAGGTGTTTTTGGGCTTCCAGGGGGTTATCCTTAAGTAACTTCCAGCACTCTCAGGCTCTTCGCCCTCCATGGATGCTTCCCATAGGTTCCTTCACACCTGAGCTCTGAATATATTGGAGATGGCCCTTCTGAAACTGAGGGTCTTTGTTCTACCACTTGACTTCAGTGTGCTTGAAAAGATCTTCAATCCCACAACATTACGATCACTGCACGCAAGGCTGTCACTCATAGTTCTGTTGGAAGGTAAGTCTTAACTGGTTGGTGGGCAGCTAATCTAGCAATGTGCTGGTCCTAGTCAGCATGTCTAGCATCTGCAGCTGGAAGCAGTCCTCAATTTCTTCCAGGAAACCGATGGATGACTTGTGCACTGTTAAAATAGTTTGATTTAGCAGCCAAGACTGATGGGGGTGACGGGCAGAGAGCAGGAAGCTGAAAATGGTGGAATGACATTGCTAGAAAAATGTTTGTGGATGAGGTTTAGTGGCTCACACAGACTTGAGTTTATGAGGTTTTTCGTTCCTCACTGGGCTTGGGCTTTGTGTCCTAACATCTGATTTGCACTGGATGGTGCTGGCTCGTTATGATTCCAGTAAGAAAGGCGCTCAGACTCAGTGAAGTGTCGAAGTGCTATTTATTAGAGCAAACACTGATGAGATGAGAATAGCATAGATGACCCTACACCTCTTCAGACAGTGGGAACCCTGAGTGGTGTAGCATCGTAGGGGGCTGCCAACCCCCCCACAGCATGCTGGGCACTCCCCAGCTGTCAATGTTGTCACTCAAGATATTATAGGATTTTTCTTTCCTTGCAAGAAACAACTCTAGTCATCACTTTTGCTGTCAAATAGAAAGGGTGTATTCATGAGAACTTCTTGCTGCATGGTTACCTAAGGCAAGAACACAGGTGGCTGAAACCCTGTTACCCAGCAGGACCAGCCTGTAGGCTCCTCTGGTAAAATGAGCTGGCTGAGATTATCCCACGGAGGAGGAATTTGTGCAGTGAAACACTGGCCTGAAGACCAGGCTGGTCTTGGGGTATAGGGCAGCAGAGCACAGGCCTGGGCATTCTCAGGTTAATGTGGATCACCAGGTCCTTGATATACAATGGTCTTTCAGTCAGGATTACTACAAGATCTCACTGGAAGCATCCTCCTCATCTGCCAGTGGATCCCATCTTCTGTTAAGGTCCTTCAGACTTCCTAATTTCCCAGCCTCACATTGGTGAACTTCTCACAGGAGCAGGAGGGGAAATTACCCATGCTTAGCCAGAGAATGGTCTCTATCCCCTGTAACCAGCTCAGTCTCCTTTAGTCTTCAGCAAAGGGGCAAATCAAAAGTACCTGTGTATCTGAACAACCTGATCCAGTTGAAGATTCACTAAAGGGGGTTGGACTAGATGACCTTTAAAGGACCTTCCAACCCAAACGATTCTATGGTTCTGTCATCAAGAAAGGAGAGAGGAATGTGGATTTCTTTGTGTGGCTAAGAAAATGGAGGTGTTGATGGGGAAATAGTTGCTTACAGTCCATTGCCGTTGGCAGAGATGAGGACAGTCCTCAGCTGCTGTGCTTTAACACCCAAAAGTCTTCTGATAAACAAGGTGAGGGCGGGAATGACTGTGTGCTTTTAGGGCCCGTGAGCTCTTCTCCTGTTGACATACTGCAAATGTGCCTTATGAAAAAAAAACCAACTTCATATGGGTCAGTCCTCCGTGTGCCAAGTGGGGGCTATAAACTGTGAATCAGAAAGAAACTGGTTTATTCACATCCAAATCTAGAAACAAATGAAGAGTAGGTGTCTCCACCCCACGAGCCCTGGGTTATCACACTTGACATAGAGATCAATGTCAGAATCATCAGCATCAGTAAAGTGGAAAAATGAGGGCGTGCACAAAGTACAGAAGAGAGGAGAGGAGCCTGGAGGGCATCGGGAGGTATTTCCTCTCCGGTTCTTGAAGCAACAACTTTGAAAAGGTCAGTGGAAAGTGAAGGGTTTAAGTACATGTCACAGGCTACAACTGACCTCATAAATTTACTCCAGGAATTTCCCATTCAATTGCAGAAAGGAAGTCGTCACTGATCCTACGGGACTGAGAAGTGATGAGGTGGATCCAGGAAGGATATAAAATAGGATGTTGGAAACAGAAAAGCAGGGCAAAAAAGGTTAAAGAGAAGATGAGGTAAAGTTAAAAAAAAAAAGTGAAGATGAATGTACAAGACTGTGTGCACAGATCAGAGAGGAACAAGAACATGGGGGAAGGATGGGGTGGCCAAAAGAGGAAAGAAAGGGAAGAATAATTCCTGAGAGATATTAAGCATTTTGGTGCCAGTCCAGTATTGATTCAAGCATTGTCCAAGATCAGAGCTGGAGCGTTCTCCAGGGCCAATTCTAAAACACACAATTCTGTGAGTCAAAGCAAGTTTACAGAAGGAAAAATCTGCTTGAGCATGTCCCAAACTATTCTGCCTCCGGAAAATTGCTGTGGAGGGACAGATGAAGACCACATTATGGAAGATCAGTTCTGAGTTACAATTGGCACTGCTGCCAAATTTAAAAGAAAAGTGAAGACTGTTATTAAATTAAACTAACTTGAAGGCATAACTAGAAGAAACTGTCAAAAAAGCAGAAATATGAACAGAAAATAAGTCTCGCTTACACTTTAAGCGGAGAGGATTTTGGATTTCCCCTTTCTGAAAAGAGAGTACTTTGTTTTTTTCCCTTGAGATAGAGCATTTGTTTGAAAGAAAGGAGAATAGATCCTTACGCATTCTCATTGACCAGTACAAATTTGTTGCTGTATAATCGTAGTGTCTCTATCAAACAGGTGAAAAAATAATAATTGCAATGTATGGAATGTGTAGGTTGCCCAGAGAGGTAGCCCATGAACCACCCCTGGAGGTGTTCAAGGTGAGGTTGGACGGGGCTTGAACAACCTGATCTAGCTAAAGATGTCCCTGCTCATTGCAGGGAGGCTGGAGTAGATGACCTGGATGTGAGTAAGGGCTGTTGGCATCTTTTCACAAGTACTTGTAAGACGCCAATAAAAATGATCTTCAAATAAATCTTTAAAAAAAATAATTAGAAAACATAGATTAAGAAGGGACAAAAAGTTCTGTGAAGCCACAAATCTGAATAAATAAGCATCAATTTTATTGAATCATGAATAATTTAAGACTGGTACAATCATCAGCTTTATTCTCCATGACATAGGGGGTGGGGAAGGGAGAGAAACGGGGAGGGTGAGAAAGGGGAGGCATGATCTCAAACAGACCATTCACAAATTCCAATCCTAAATGAGAACTGAAAATTAAATAGGGAGAGGAGCAAATGGAAACATCATAAACGTACACAAAATACTCAATTCCTAGTTTTTCTCTTTAAAAATGGCTAGAAAAAATTCATCAAAATGCAGCACTTTTAATCAAATATTTACATTTCTATGTTACAATGAAAAAATGTACATCTTATAGAACATATTTCATAAACTGTTGCACTGGAAACAACTAGATCAAAACAGCAACCTTCCATTTAATATCGACAAAAGAAATATTTTTTTGCTTTTTGTATTTTTTTCTTGAAAGAGAATTGCCACATTTAGACAAGTTTTCATACACATAATATTGAAGTTAAGCATCAACAATGAAATAGCAGTTTGTTTCTTCCAAAATGTACAAAAAGGCTAACCAACCCCCTCCCTCCTCTTCCCCAGATACACCACATCTCATTTATGGCCTGTATCATTCTTGGCAGTTCTGAAGGAAAGAAAATGGTTTATACTTTCAATTTATAACTCAACGTGAACGTTGCATAGAATCTTGCATTTCTTTCTTGTTGTTTTTTTTTTTAAACAAGCCAACTTTGTAAGGAAAAAAGGCAAAAAAAAAAAAAAAAGGAAGCCTTTTGAAAAAGGCTCTCTCTTAAATGAGAACAAAGTCACTTAAAGACTTAATCGATGAAAAATCTTGATAAAAACTAAGACGTGCACAACAGGTAACCCTGCTTCCCTAAGTTTCAGAAAAGACACTTAATATTATGATGCTTAGAATGACTAGCCTACTTAAAATTGCCTCGCTCACTGTAATCCAAGCTAGTGTCAATAAAAAAATAATAGATAACAGAAATTCCTTCCTGAGCTTAAGCACAGGATTAAAAATTAGAGAAAAGAAACCAACCCCATTCCCCACAAATAAAACACCGTTTTAAACATGTCTTATAGCACTCAGTTAAAGCTTAACCGAGCCATTTTCTAAGCTAGTAAGTCCATTTGAAGCCCTAGCCCTGCAACTGGATTTTTTTTTTTTTTTACAGGCATATGCTCTATTCTGCATGGATTCGGTTGGGGGATTAGGTACCAAAATTCACAGTACTAGCAGGTAAAGTCAGTGCTGGGAAGCAGAATTGTCAAGACTACTGGAAAAATTAACCCTTCTCAAAGTCGTCATCAGCATGCTATATATTTGATTCCATACAGATTTATCCCATTTTTACAGTACCAAGAACTGGATTAGGAACATTGGCTGAATAACCCTTGGTATTTTCATTCAGTGAAATAATGAAATAGAGTTCATAAGGTTAAAACAGTAACAACACCAAGCTCTTCACCCCCATCATTAAAATATTTAAATTTTTCTTTTACAATAGTTTTCTTTAAAAAAAAAAAAAAAGTCATCAGCACTTAAAAGTTGTAACAGGAGCAGATTTAAGACCAGCTCAGTAAGACAAAGTACAGTTATTTTACAGAAAGTCATGAGGTATAATAAAACAATCCTCTCAAGCTGAGTCACAGAAGCATGAACTTGTCTGTTACATTACTTTAAACCCACAAGCTCTTAAAAAATTGTTTGTAATAAGTTTTCTTTCTGTACATTGAAAAAACAGCATATTCCTGTAACTTATTAATGACAGCATTTATTATAGTTGAAAAGCTTTTTTTTTTTTTTCCTCCTGCATGGATAAAATAGCTCTTCAGTGATTTATTAGCTGCTGATTGATATGAACCTGAAAAGTTACCTCCTTTCCCTCCCTTTTTTGTCACATTTAAACAAATTCTAGTATTTCATACAAACAATATTCACAGCAACTTATGATATTCCAAGAGATGACTTTAGCCCTGTTTCTTTAAATAAAAACCCATCATATACAGCACTAATTTAATCAAACACAATTGGTACAAAATAAGGCATCGCTTTAAAAGTCAGCACCAAAAAATAGCTGTAAAGGCTACTACAAATCGATAGTGAGGAGTGATGTTTTTGCTGAGGTACAGCTGACGTTGTGGCGATGGTGGTGTAAGGATTTGCTGCCGTAAAAAGGAAAGTGCAATTCTTTGGGAGGTGTTCTTGTTCCCCAACAGAAGTACAAGCCTTAACACTGATAAGTGTAGGTGTGTGCGTTCGGAGAGGAGGAGAAATAAAACCAGGTTCACAGCTCTGCCAACACTCAAAAGGATGGCCCAGCTCAACTTAAAAGATGCAGTACCTTCCCTCCTTTTTTTCCAGACCTGAATAATGCTAAAACATTACCTTCTTTAAATTATTTTTTTTTTTCAGTTAAAAAGAAAAGTCCTGGAAGTAAATGTTATCACCAGAGTAGCACTGGAACTGCCACAGAGCTGAGTTTTAAGTAACTCATTTATGGTTGTGCTGATTGGAACAAAAACTCTGAACAAAACCTAAAGTTTTTAGAAAACAGCTGTGATGCTTCATGGCAAGAATGAAAACCTGGAAGTCTGATTAATCCCTTTCCAGGGGTGTAGCTCACCTCCGTGTACAGGGTTCACCACACCTGTGCACTGCCAAAGGTCCTTTGGAGCTGCAGAACTTCACGGGGCATGGCCCTTTCACTGACTTCTGCAGAGGAGGGAAACTCAGTTGCGTCGGCGGAAATAAATCGGGTGTAACTGAAACCAACAGAGCTGGTTACATGGATGTAAGTGGGAAGAGAATCAGACCCTGATTAGCAAAGGGCTACCTGGTCTTTCACTTGTAGTGGGACTGATGGTTACACAGTGTTTGAAAAAACCTGATTTGTTCAGACTGTATATATATTTTTATATATTCCTATTTATATATATTTATCTTTATAAACACACAATGAAAGAAAGCCAAGATCTCAAATTGGCAAGGAGAACAGTGCTTTCTCTTTTTTTTTTTTTTTCTCCTGTTCTTTTCTCTTTTTTACTATTTATTCAAATTTCCCTGTTTTGCAGCTTTGCCTTTATTGAGTATTATTACCAAGGCAAGCAATATTGTTATAGCACCAGAACTATATGAAGCTGAGTTTAATTAGCAAAGCTGATTGGTAAAAGTCCAGCCCTCACCTAAATGTGTTTGGTCAGAAGCAGCATAGGCAAAAATTTCCTCTCCTGTCTCCTTCTGGACAGTACATGGCACAAAGCTGTTTGCTTCATAGCTGTGAAGCTCCCCCCCCTCCCTTTATCTTCTAGTAACGATGATTATTTTTAATATCTTCAGTATCTTAGGCATGAGAGCTTACAGCAACTAAAAAGAAGAAAACAAAGGAATAGTGCAGTTCTCATCATCATCAAAAGAAAAAATACAAAGGTTGCTTGGGTTGCCTGCACCCAGGTTCAAGACTGACTCCAAGTGTCTTATTGTTCTTGCAGCTCTAATACTGAGATCCCAGCCCAGCCCAGGAACGTGTTCTTTTCATGAGTCTGTGATCAGGGTTCTTGCCAAGTGGGAGAGCAATAATGGAAACGACCTATTTCTGTCTGAGGAAGATCACAATGTCGACTCCAGAGACGAATCGAGGATATCATCATGATGGCTGTTGCTGTTAGAGTCACTGTCGTAACTCTGGGGACTTGAGTAGTTGGCTGCTTCTTGCAGTCTCATTAGCATGTTCATCTGCAAAGGCACAGGAGTTCACAATTATTTGCATTCTGAGGTAGAAAGAATATCAACTCCATATGAAAGTTACAGTGCCTTCACTTTGCCAGTTGGTAACAAAGGGAAGCAGAGACAACCTTAAGTAATTAATACTGAATCTCTGAAAAGATGTAGAACGTGTCAGAGCAGCATGCAAGTTAGTCATGAAAAGTATGCTTTTCCAGTAAAGGTGAAACTGAGAAGTTTTAATCCAGCTGTACTCAATGGGAATCTGCAAGCATCCTATCCTTCTCTCGCCGTGATCCACAGATCAGTCAAAAGAGGAATGTCCTAATATCTAGCCTGGTATCTGTAGGTGTATATACATGGTAGTGAAAAGTGTAACGTGTGTTCTATATGCCCAGCTGTCCAGAAAAGTATACACCTCACCAGAACAGCTTCAGGGCATCCAGAGTTTGCACAGCAGCTTCAGTAGCCATTTCCCATTGGAAACAAATGTGTATTTAGTGTTACCTCCAAACTCAATTTATACATTCTGTACAAATACATGTGAATATTTCCCTATATGCTTGCATACTAATTCTGATTCATAAAGTAGACACCAGTGACGGAGACATGTAGTTCATACATTCTTTGAAAATCTCAAATTTAATTTGGTGTCAAGAATATAGCTCTAGAAACTACATGAAGTAAAGCAACAAGCCTATTTTGCAGCTATGGCAAAACAGGCTAAACAAAATGGTTCCACTGTGTTATTCAAGTATGTGTATTCAAGATCACACGTTTAATTCCAATGTAGAAATTACGTTTATTACACACATCTTCAGTCACTCCTCAAAAACTGAATCCTCAAAATATCCTCAACAAATGAATCTGAAAGGCTTTGGCTGCTGTTTCTTGTAAAACTTTATGGACTTTCTGTGTAAATGCATTCCCTGAGCTGACAGGATGACTTCCCCAGAAACGTCGCCCTCCCATCCTAAAACTTTCAATCACTCCTCAGCTGCCCTTTACATTTTTATCCCTGTTCCTAATCCTTAGAAACAAGGGAAATTAAGTGGTTCTGCCGTTTCAAAAATGAGAGCTTACCAAAGGATCTCCTTCAGCATCACTCACTGGAACTTGTTTGCTGGTTGAGCCTTCCCGTGACATTGAGTAGCCATCAAAGCCCACGTCTTCAGGCCGTAGCTGGAGCAGAGGAGGCCACTCATGGTGCTGTGGGGTGGCCGCCCAGGGGTAGGTGTCCATTACCCATTTGGCAGGATCCTCCCAGGGGGCTCTCCTCCCATACAACTGGAAAAGCAGAGAAACATGTAAAACTTTCCTATTAGTCTACCATGTCATTCAGTGCCCACCTAACCAAAAATGAACGTGCCATGAGTCTTGCAGGAAAGCACTTGCAAGAAGGGCTGAACGCAAACAAGCAAGATTTTCCTTACCCTAATGCCATACAGTTTTAGCTACTTGTAATGGCAACTGATTTCGAAGAGGCTGACTACCTCCTTTGAGACTGCAGTGCCCTTCTCTCGGCACCAGTTGAAGAAAAGGAGACCTGAAAATAACCTCACTTGATAAAGTTAAATAAAGTCAATACACAAAAGTGTCGACAGAGTCAACATCCAGATCACACCAGCAGCTGCCTTATCTACGTTTGCTGTCGTTGGGGAACTGCCGACAGCGGAACGTGTAGGAGGAAACGCAAGACCTGTCACCCAGCAATAATGATGGATGTCACAGCAAAAGGTTTTCAAGTCCGGGCAATTTATTTATACTGAGCCAAGAAAAAGCACCAGCAGGATTTGTCTTTATTCACATTCCTATTTCAAGTAAGCAAGCTCTATTTCAGAAACTTTTTCTGTTTTGAACAATCTCTGTTACTAGATCACATTTCCTCTTGGCCTTACTTAAGATAATAAATTAATTTTAGTGTCACATGACTTTCAAAAGCATAATCACAACTTCAAGTGACTTTAAAATGTTTACTTCTCTTTAATAAATTTCTGCCTAGACATCCTTCAGCTACTGGAGTTTGTCACTGGTATTTTGTCACTTTAATTCAGAGAACTCTCCTGCACAATGTACAGGGGGAAAAGCAGTGGTCTATCAAATAAATTCATCAGCTCTCTGATGGCTTTAAGACTATCTCAATTTCCTCATTGCTTGGGTATTTTATGGTTTTATTTTTTGCACGCACAAAGTATTGCATTGTTCTAAATACCATCATTCTGCTTCGTTCTGTCCCAGCCCAGAGCGGAGGTGCCCAGTAGATGGTGCTAGGCAATCTCAAACACAGCCTCTTCCACAACCCAAACTCTACACCCTTGAGCTGTACTATATGATTTTCTCAGCATAACATTCTCAAGCTGTGGTAAACCAGATCTATTTTAATCTTGTTCTCGAATTTACAGCAAGACCCATCAGTTGCTAAGTGGAGAGGATTTTATATTTTTCATGTCTTTGTTACCTAGAAGGCCCAAGTGGATCCTAGCTCATTTCTGAAAACTAGCTAATAAGCAAAATTCCCGTTTCAATATGAGATCATCACATATCTTCAGTAGATGGGAGAGTCGAATGACTGACTCACTATTCCCTTCCACAGCAAGCATATCTGTCCATCCCTTTCATGTGTGTTTTCTAGGGGCAAGAATCCAACAGGTTGCTTCACAAAACACCAAAGAGAAATGAGTGGAGTATGAGTGATGGTGACAGGAAGGCGCAGGGATTTGGAGTCCCCTTTTTGCTGGTGCTGCATCCTGTATCAATCCACCAAGCAGGAAGAACTGGGGTTTTATACAACCCTCTAATTTTCACATCCCTGTTTTGAAGAACAAAAAAGAACTCGGCTTCAATGGGAGCAATTACTGTAAGGATCCATTTGGCTTGCTTGCCTTTGACCCAAAATAGTTCTCTAAATGAGAAACAGATATATAAAAATAGTTCAGTTTAGATCCACAGAGATCAGAATGAAATCAGCAGTCCACCCTTCCTTTCTGGCATGCACTGTCATGAGACTAGATATGTTCTTGGAGGAGACTTTGTGGGTGTGGGGGACAGAAATATCCTAAAACAAAGCATACATTTCTAGCATTAGCAAGTTAATTAGCACAACTCTGGATACTCTTCAACTACTGGAGTCTTATTCTTATCCACAGACTCAACAAAAGACACATTCTAGGGTAAATTGAGAAATTATTTAAGTAGAAATGAATGAGTGGAATTTGGGGAAATGGGACTGAGGTGGATACAGAATCTACAGCACAAAGTGAGAAACTGAAATCCTGACACTGTGGACACAAGCCATTCAAGTGACCCAAAGAAAGATGCAGATATTGGCCAATACAAACAAGCAAAAAGACAGTTTTATTAATTGTTCTTTCTCTGTTTCTCTTTCTAAATTATCAATGCTTTCCACTCCTACTGATCAGCCAATAGAAGAGCTTCAAAACACAATACAAGGAGCCCAAGCATCACTGTAAGTATCAGTTTTGTCCTTTCCAGGAGGAAACAAAGCCACGGGCTCTCCTGTCACTTATTTTAGGACAAAAACATGACTACCTCCCATTACCTTCTTTTATAGGAAGTTTTACATAAAATAGTTCTCCTGTCCTTTTTCTAGCAAAATTCCTCTCTGTGTGTGTTATACTTTAGGACCTACCACATTCCTCAGCTCTAAGAGCTTAATACTTAATTGAGCTTAATTGTCTCAAAGAAAATGAGGTCTCCAGGCACAGATAAATTTCAAATGGCAAACATAGATTGCACAAATTCTGACCAAACTTTTTTGAAGAATTCATTGTATGGAGCTGTTTTCTATGACAGGGTTGTCTTCTCTCTCTTTGTTAATATCCATAAATCTCCATGTACAGATAACAAATGAAACCCAGGATAGTTGTTAACTGTTATGACTTCTTAAAGTACACAGACTGGTGCATCTTCACGATTTCTCCTTTCTCTGCAGAGTACTTCCATGCAGATGAGAGCTGAACCTCTATTACTGGAAGGGTTATGCACAGAAAATAAATATAACAAACAAGCACACCGAAAAAAAAATCCTACTATTTTCAAAAAGAAATCTTTCACACTTTTTTTTATATATCTTAATGGCAAGGCATCCTGATGCATGCTGCAATGGTGAGCCTTAAGAAGTAACGAAATAGAGAGAACTGTGTTTCACAAACATGAAGGAACCATTCTGCAACACAACTGGTTCCCCACGGAGCTCGTATGTGGAGTTATTTAATGTTTCAGAAAGACTTCAGACACAGAGACATATGTGATGGACAATCTATTACTTCTGTGAGTAAAACTTCATAACTGTTAATTATTTTTACTAATAACAAGCTGCGTCTTGCTTATAGATTGAATTTTTCTTGTCCAAACTTGTCAAACATCCATTAGACATTTTTTCCCTGCAAGATGAAAGCAGAAGCCTGCCATAGTTCAATAGCATTTTAGCTTCCTCTTGAATAAACTGAAAAGTTTGAGCTTCTAATTTCTCTCACTGAATAATGCTTCCTGTATCTTAAGGATATCCACTGCTCTTTTCTGAGCGCTTCCCACTTTATCTTTCTAATAAATGCTTTTGCATACAGAAGTACTATTCTCTTCCTGCCTCTATCATACAGTTTATGTCCTCAAAATGGCATTTGTCTTCTTACCAAAACAAAGCTTACCAAACAAATGCATTGCCTTAATTTGCTATTCTCCATCTACCATTAGATCTCTTTCAATCTTCTAGACTCTCACTGTGTTCTACCATATTTTTTTTTTTGCAATCTTGTGTTTCATGCATGCAATGCCCAGAATTTACTTATATTTGATTATACTGTCTCCAAAACTGTCTTTTCAATGTTGTGCTGACATGCTTAGTCTGTCAAAAGAAGACTAAAGAATAAAAAAAGTCCATTTTTTCCACAGTTGCATGGCAAGTCCATAGCTATCCTCTGCTGGACCCTCCTCCTCATTCCAACATGCTTCATTGTCATAGCGACACTAAGAACTGTGTGGTCATGCTTAAAACTGTCCAAATTGCTAGAGTATGCCTCAGTTACTAAGTACAGGCAATCAGTGATGATTTCTCTATGGTCTCTGAAAGAATTATGAAGGAATGTACTAAAAAATTCATCCCATAGACTGAGAAGTAATCAAAATGTCACTGATACTGATCCTGTCACTCAGTAATACTTTTCTCTCCATACACAGCTTTGTTCCTCCTCTGTTGAAAGATCTGATTTACAAAGGAACATCCTGCGTAACTGAGTTAATGACCACAAACATGTTTTTCAGATGCACAGAACAATTTTAAGGTGTGCACCTGGAACAGATTATTGAAAGATATTTTGGGTGTCTAACCCCCCTCCCACTGAAAGCATCAGTAGTTGGGAACCTAAACACTTTCAAAATATCTAATCAAGACTTCTAGTGCTTCTACTCCATACTTCAAAATTGTGTGAAGAGAATAATTCTGCCTGAAATTAATGAGAATTTAGGTTAAATTTTCAGTGACACGCGGGTATTCAGTGTGCAAAGCCATATCTACAGAAAGTGTTGCTGTTGTTCAGTTTTGTCTGTGTTAGCTCCGTCACCTTTCGAATAGATACCATTTGAGACCTATTATTTTTCACTTTTGCCTGCTCACCTGTAGCCCTTCTCTAACTGCCTCCAGAAGATATGGGATGATGGAGTAGTTCCACAAGTCAGTAAACCAAACTCTAGAACCATCCACATCTATCGGACAGGAGAGGAAGAGCCGTGGACCTGGAGAGGGAAATTCAGATGTTACACTCAAATCATGATCATGATATGCATCAGAATAGGATCAAACAACAACTTCCAGTTCTCTGGATAAAGAAGTCAAGGATGAGAGAACATAAGCAGCTGATGAATTTCTCTTACAAGAGCTCAAAAATGCCCTGAATGACTTAGAAAGAACTCCTTTTTTTCTTTTTTTTGAAGGAAAAAAAATGTTTTAGAAACTTCTTATACTGTTTGCCTGAGAGTACACTGCCATCTAAAAGTAGGGTTTTAAAGAAACACTTTTCACCTGATATTACACAAGGAAACATACAAGGATGCACCTGATGTACCAGGAAATAAAATACGTATATATACGTATGCCTGGGCATATGGTAAGAGCACTTACCAATAGTAACATCAGAGGAGCTGTGAGCCTCCAAGAATTTGTTCAGATGTTGCCAGACCTTGGGAATCCAGTCAATAATTTTAACCAGCTCCACATTCCTCATCCTGCCACTGATCTCTGTTTCAATTAGTTTTCTTCTCAGGAAGCGGCCGAGAAAGCCTTTGACTGGCTCAGTGTGGTTAGCACATAGCACCCATCTATGGCAGAACAGCAGAAACGGCCATTATTTCCCTTCCATGCTACTGAACAAACCTATTCCGGGCTAGATTTCTTTTATTATTTATTATCATGATCAAAATAGGTTGTATCTCAGTCACATATGTTTTTTAGCAAAAATTATTTTGGAATAATGAGTTCACTAGATGAAACAATTTGTATCGTGCATGTTTCAGCTTATTTCTCATTCAGTATCTGCTTAGCCTAAATATTGTCTTATTTATTAGAAGATAAAATATCTTAATAGTCTTCTGAAAAGTTAAAAGTTTTACAAACTGCAGTTACTTTAACAACAGCATCATAACAAACTCCACATGTCAGGGCAGCAACTAGTAGTGAATGGTATTTCTCTCTCAGTTTGCTGTTTCAGCCGATAAGAACAATTTCAGGTGACTCAGTAAGCCATTACTCCTTTGCCAGCCCGCAAACACAAATGAGAAACATGAATAAACAGTACCTGAAATTATGGTGAAGTTGAAGATTAGGTGTTGAGGAGGTGGCTTGGTTCATCGTGCCAATGATGTATGGACTATAAAAAGAAAAAAAAAACACCACCAAGCAAATCAGACTTGTAAATTTTGAAAAAACCCATCTTTTTACTTAGTTAGATCTCAACATTAAAAAAGGTTATTCAAACCTCTTTTTTCAAAGAAGGTTTTTGTAGTTACTTATAACCAAATTCTCTGAGAATCTGACTTCTGAGACCATCAAATTCCAAATGCAAAACAGTAGTCTTGAAGCAGGATCTTTCACTAAAAATGGGGTTTTGGTACTGAAGATCTACTGCAAGAAGTGAATGAAAATTACCCAATTCCTCTACTATTTTACCGATTTCAGAGAAATTGATTGTCTTATGAAGAAGAAAACCCTCTGAAGTGCTATGCATAATATGCACAGTCTGGCCATCTCAGTCCACTAAACCCACTTAAGTCCAAATTAAGTCCAAATTAATCTAGAGTTTGATTTTTGTGATCACATTTTGCAACAGTGGTGGTCTGACTGCAGTACTGGGATTTGGAATGTGTTCTGATGTTATTTTCTTTACCATTTGTGGTACTTGCAGTTTAGCAGTCCATTAAAGATCTCTCCTAGGGAGCTAACGTGATGCAGATTATCCAAAATGATTACAAGAGGCATATCCACAGCATTATTTTCACTGTTACACTGGTCTGCTAGGTTGGACAAGTATTGGCGGAGTTCCTGCAAAGCATATATAAATAAAAGCAAAAAAAAAAGTTTTTTTCATATTCAAAGTTCAGATAAATAAGCTACTGGCTTTGTAATGAAATCTAAAGCAAAAGAGCCTGACATCTCACAAATGCATATGTTTTCCATGAGAAAACAGAAGAAAATGGTTTTCCTTCTCTTTTGTAGGTTATGCTAAAAATTCAAGGATTATGTTAGAAATTCTGTGTGAGATACAGGTCTAAGGGGGGTTAGATTTTGTCGTTTGGTTTGTAATATTTTTGTCTGTGCTGTCCTAATGTGACATTCAAGAGGCCTGAAATGTATTTTTCTTTCTTTCCAGGAAGTTATTCAACTCTCCATATACACCAAACTAAATGTAGCATCCCAGCTAGGTTTGCTGTCTCTTCTTGAAACTGTGTGTCTACTGAAACACAGCCGCTAACATTAATCTGGAATTAAGCATCCCTCGGCAAAAGCCAAATTTGTATGCCTTCAGCAACACCATGAAACAAGGATGAGCTCGCAGGGCTGCTGCCAGGTGACTGGGAGTGGTTGAAATGCTCTCAATAGCTTTAAAGCCTTTATTCCGTAGCATGTCTCAAATTATACCAGTGGCCTACAACCACAATTTCAACCATCCCTTTCTTCCAAAGGAAAATGTGCCTAAGGCCATCAAATATACAGCTTTTTTTTTTTTTTTTTTCTTCCCCTTCTTCTTTAATCTAGACTTTCACTGGAGGTATATTCAGCGAAACCAGCAGCACACATTAAAAAAAAAAAAAAAAAAGCAGAGACATGCCTTACTGGTGCAGGAATGTGTCTGGACAACAGTCACTCCAATCCCAGCGTAAGCAGACTACAGCTGCTGATACTTACAGCTGCAGAAACCCTTCACAGCCTTAGAGATGCATTTGAGGGTTTTTGGAAAAATGCCCACGGGCAATAGGGATTGCTTAAGTTGCTGGGAATTCTACGCAGGTGTTTTAACTTCCTCAGTGATTTTCAGACTTGAAAAATCCTGACACCTTTAGGTGTTTAAATATACACCTGGAAGCCTGCTATTTCAGACCCATAATCAGGTAATTCTGCAGTTCTGAAAATCTTAATTATCATTCTCTTCACAATTAACATAATGCTTTTAAAAGAAAGATAAATTCAAAATCAGCTTTTGTATGATGGATACATAAAGGAGGAGTCTCTCATTTTGGACATATAGTAGCATTAATTGTGCAAGGATGATTTCCGTTTCCTCACCTTGCTGGATTTATGGTCCACATTGAAGGTTGCAATGATGCCATCAGCCAACTCCCTGCCCTCTCTAAGGACCATATACTCCGACAGACGGTTTGCTAGGTATGTTTTACCCGTGCCACTGGGGCCAGATAAGATAATCCGTCTGTGTTCCATCAGGAGAGAGACGTAACGCTGCAGTATAGGCTTTGGGATCAGTGATTCAAACACCAGACCGTCCAAACTGTTCTCGCAGATACCTGCAAGAGGAAAAGGTTCCTCATTTAGAAGGATTCACAATTTTTATCCAAATTACCTGCATTCTTTAAAGGCTTTTTTTCTTTTTTTCCCCTCACTCTGTAGTTGTAATGCTGCAAAGCAATCCCATTAGTGGAGTTTGAACAAGCAAATTCAATTGAAATGACTAGTCATATCATAGAACTGAAAAATGTGATTTTGTGAAAGTATTTGGGCCCAGTAAGAGGAGAAGAGAACCCCAAAACAACACTTAGAAACAAAAGATTTAGGTCTGACCTGACCAGCCTGTTTCTAACTTCAGAAATAAATCCCTTCTCCACTCTGGCATCCCCCATGGTTGAGAGGAGCACATATAAAGCTGGTAAAACAAGTGCCAAAGTAACCTATGGGCTTAGCCTGGATCCTCCTTCAGCTCTCCCAGTTTTCAAAGGACTCAGCTGCATCCTAAGGTGTCTAAAGCCCTACGAAAAGTTGCTGTAAAAATTATTCCAGGCCACGATTTTCATACGCAAACCATCCATTTCGCAGTATTTTACCACATGCGGTACACATTCATCCAGAATTTACTTGTTTACTTTTAAATCACTAGATACAAAAAAAACCCCAGCTATCATCAACTCCCCCTACTTTCCCAAAGACTTGTAATTAAACTACTTCTTTGTACCGTGATAGTTATCTCTTCTAACATAAAACTACTGATAAGCATTTACGCAATGTCAGCAGTCACTTTAGGCAGAATTGGCTCAGGGAAAATACACAGGGCTTCAAAATAAACAGCAGAAAGGGAAGTTGGCAGATCACACAGAGAAATGTTTGCAGCTCAGTGGGTACTTGGAATATTGAATATTTATATAGGCAGCTTTATATCGCAAAGGTACATGGAAGTGATTTTCCATAAATTGATTAAATGCATTTCTATTTTATTGAAAACTGTTACCACATATAAACCTTCAAAGTACAAGCCGATGCAAGTTCAGTATAAAATCAGATTGCAGCTTTATAGGTATGTCTAGTCCTTAAGCAATATTTATATTGAGATTTACTATTGGACAATGTATTCTAAATAAGCAGAATATCCTGGGTTCCCATCAAGCCTCAGTACACTGAGATATTTCATGGCTTATTTCTTCTTCCTGCTGATTTGCTACCCAAGGCAATCGATTTTTTACACCAATATTCAAAAATCAAACTACTTTCAGGCAAATGCCACAGCCAGACTTTGAAGTTGAGCTGTAGAGTTTGGCAACGCTCTCAAATACTCTATGGCTGTACACAGAGATTTCACTGGTTTAACTTTGAACAAGTTGACGTGCATTCAGCAAGCAGTGGTTGAGGATTTTTCTCTTAAACCTAAGTTCTTAGTATTTTTCACATAAAAATGGTTCCCTGAGAAACCAAATGGAAAACCATAGGAGAAATAGAAGCATTAAATTCTTATCAGAACGATGTAATGAAATTCATGAGAAATCTGAAAACCACAGTTTTGAAAAAAAAATTAAAAATCCAGATTTTAAGGTGTCTCAAGAATTCTGGGATACCTCCTTAATGGTGCCCAAGGAGGGACTCTTCAGTGAGACCACACAAGCAAGCCAAATGAAAAGTTTTTTCACTTCACACAAAAGAAATAACTGTAACTGTTATAAAGAGATAATGAAAGATTTTATTCATTTGAAAGGTACTTTGCTGCTCATGCAACTCCACTACGTCCCTTGTGGTGTGAGGTCTTCTCCAAGACAACACCAGGCATCAGTTCAAGATAGATGCAGAAAACTTTTGTGTGTTTAATTACTATAGCTGTTACAAGTTGAAAATTTGCTGAATCTATAGACTTGGCATACTCTAAGTGTTGTCTTTATCAAATGGAAATAGAAGGACCAGTAAATAAAACGCAGGAAAAAGAAGCACAGTAAAAAGTTTCTAGTCCTACGAGTTTCTTGACACAGCACGCTCCGATAAAACTGCAATTAGTGAGAACTACAACAGACAGGTCAAGCGTAATTACCTTTGATGGTAACTGAAATAGTGTTGTTTTCTCCAACTAGATAGCCACAGGGCAACAGCTCAGGCGTCTCTGCACTATTAGTGCGTTTGATTTCTCCAATGCTGTAGCCCAGAACACTGTCTGAATTCAGCCCCAGCTGGCTCACCGGGTCCACGTGAATGATATACTCCTAGGGTGGAAAAGGGACAGGAAAAGTTAGGCAGCACAGAAACCTCTATGACTATGTCCTATGCCATAATAGTAATAAGCACAGCAAGTTAAACATTGCTTGGTACCATCAAAATCTAATAGGACAAGTTCAAGCATGCAGCAAATTGCACTCACTAACCTTAAATAACCGTCTTACAACCCCATCCAGAACATCCCATTTGGTCTTGCCACTGACTCCGATGCAGCCTATGAGGAATGTGCGAGGCCTTGAATCCTAAGTACATAGAAATGTGAATTTAAGATAATTAATAAATAAATCCCAACTCTATCAAACAAGTCTATTTAATGGGGAAAAAAAAAGCCAGCATTTTAATTACCTTTTTTCCTAAACATTTTTAAAAAATAAATTACAGTGCATCTTTACCACTCCATACGGTGAGTTCCGAACGCTATATGAAAGCCTTCTTCTCTACCAAATATTTTCTGTAGTGTGGAGTCACAAATCTAAGGGATACTTAAGCGGCAGTGATCTTAAGCAAAAGGTATTTATTGATCAATCCATGCACAATTCAAAAACCTTGGGAAAATTCTAGGTAGAAAGTAAATGGCATGCTCATTTTTTCATGACTTCACAATCAAATATGTTGCAATTGCAAGGTTTATCCTATTTACTTCTAAAAATGTTACCATGGACATAGAAATCTAAACATATTCATAGATATTATATGTGGTTATAGGCATAAATAGTTTTATAGAGAGAAAGGTTCTTTGATATTTATTTCCTTTTTTGTTATGTTTGATACATCACAGCATCTTAGTTGATAATTTTGTTTCTGATTTCTAAGGCAGTTCAAAAAACCCTAATTTTCCTATTCTTCTATAGCTCACTGTGAAACATAAATTGAAGAAAAACTAATTTCTATCATAAGACTTCAACTAAAGTTGAACTAAAACATAGTTCAACTAAAACATAAGGAATCACTTCCAAGTGGTAACTTTACTGACTGAGCACACTGGAATCTGATAGAATTAGCAATATAGTTTTACTGTTAATTTGCTTACCCAGGGCTCTAATTATTAATGCAAAACTAGTATTTAGCAGAAAGATCTGCTGAGTTGATTTCATTTCTGATCATGAAAGTTTTTGTCGCTTACCTCTCCCCCCCTTAAAAAGACATCAAATTATTTCTTAAATACACTTTTACAGGTACTCAGAATGTGAGATGGCAAGTTCAGTGCTTCATAAAGATTGCATAGTAGATTCATGCATACATTACACAGATGGAGCATGTTGCAATTTTACAGTATCTGAAATGTATTTGGGTATTTAGGATTTTTTCAGTTACTTGTGAATAGAGAACATCTGAAAGATGTCATTCTAAATGGGATACTCCTACTAGAGAGGACAAATTGAATGATAAGGTATAGATCTCCCAGTTTGGATCCATTAAGTTCTTCCAGACTATCAATGCTTCCAGCGTTCTGCTTCTGTTCTATGGACACATTGCATTTGTCATTAGTTAAAATTTTATTGAAGTTGAACAGAAAGGCCCAAGAGCTTTCTGCAGCTTTTTAAGGTACATGTCTTAAGCAGATGCTATCCCAAGGTTCAAATTAGTCCTTACTGAAAGAGTGGCCTGGTTTTCAGACAAACTACTGAAAGGCTTTAATTGTTAATGTTATCACAGCTGACACATGGCCTAGTCTATTAATCCAGCATTACCAACATGCTTCATGGCCAGTGCTGATGACACCAACAAGAAACTGCAAAAATAAAAAGCTGTAGTAGGTGACTCCATGACACAATCTGTTGAGGCAATGCTGGCTCTCAGCAGTTCCAAGTGGGAAGGAAGGAGCTGAGTGCCTTGGCTCTCACTAGTGATATACCAAGGAACTATTTTGCTGAGAAAAATTTTAACAGCCTTTTGCAAATAAAAGCCTCTGAACCAAATTGGATTTGAATTCCGTGGCACGTTCCAAAGTCACTTACATTTCAAAGCTGGGGACAAAACACAACTCACCTCCTTCCATTTCATTTCATCCTGAAAGCTGACAACTATTTTGACGTGCCTGCCTCCTTCTTTCCGGGCAGAGCCATCTCCAGTGTCATCTAACAGCATGTCTGTGAACAGAAAACATCAACAACTTCACAGATGGACCTTAATAACAATGAAGACTACTCTGGTTTATGCCAACTTGTTTATTGTAGTCAAACACAACACATCTGGGCTTCCCATGCCTTGAAGTAAAACACAAGTACCAGGTTTACTGACTTCTCTACTGAATATCAGTATTACTCTTAAAAAGTGCAGGTCATTTAAAATTACTAGTCAGTTACTCTGTATTTTCCTTTCTACGATATATCCCCTGGCAAATGTACACCATTAAATGGCTTTAAACATGACTCTTGACAGCTGAGGTCATAATTGGACAACTCCGATCTAGGGCGTAGCAGATCTATGACGACATTTTAAAAGAAGGCTTTGTGCCAGCTCCTGACATATTTCCACACCTCAACTGTTAATAATTTTCATGCTTTCATTTTTCCATGGCTAACCAAACAAAATCGTCCAAGTGCAGGATAAAACCTGCCCACCGCTGTTCTCGTTAAACTCACCGAGACTGGTTGACTCCGTGAGGTTCAAACTGTGTTGAGAGAGACCCACTGAATGTCTTGGAGAGGACGAAATGGAAACCTGAGACTGAGCCCTGCTACAGCTGCTGTGGTTTTCAGATTTCAGCCGATCATTTTCTGCTTTTAATTTTTCTATCTCACTCTTAAAAAGACAAGTCAGGAGTTAGAAGGCACAGTGAAAATGTACATTTAAACAAGAGCAACATAAGGAACTTAAGAATAAATACTAGTTTAGCAGAAATGTCATTTTCATAGTATTTTATTTTATTTTATTTTAATAAAGTAATGATCTTCATTATTACAACGTCCCTTTCCATGAAACTTTTCAAATTATCCCAGAAAACATAAATATGCGGGAATTTACTAAAGACTGAAATGCAGCTACTTCAAGGTAAGCAATATGGGAACATTTTAAGACGTTGCTGACAGTCAAATGAATGATCTCCCCATGGGTTTCCAGGGTTGAAACAGGTACAGGTGCAGAGTTGAGGGCAGCAGAATTCATGTGCTCAAGTGGACTTTTCAGGAAGGTACAAGATTTAACAATGGCATAAAGCTAGACACAACTTCTAGTAAGCGTTCAAAAAACTTCAAGTTTACCTTCTTTCAGATCTTTACTGTCTGGCAGGTTGGCCAATCTTTTAACACGTCAACGCAGACTGCAATATTTTGGGTGGTAATTTCTTACCTGCATTCTGTTCATCGCCTCCCGAAGCTGGTCAAGCTGATGAGCAGAGCTAAGGGCTTCTAGACGAATATCAGTCAACTTCATCTCCTTGTCTCTCAGTTCGTTTCGTAACTGCATGACTGTTTCAGCTTCACTGTCAGCGCATTCAGAAATACTGAAGAATATTGAAAAATAGACATTGAACAAGACTACTTGTTACTTTTCAGAGAGTGCTTCTCCATCACTTCTTAGTGAAGGAGGGAAAAAAATGTTTTACTCTGCAAGAAGCAGGCAACAGTTTTGGCTTACTGGCTTAGTAATACCATAAATCAGATAGTAAATAGGGCATGGAAACATTAGAGACTAGTGAAATAAATATGTCTGAAGGTTATTTTTCTTTAATCAGTGTCTGAAACAGAATTCTGGAAGCCACCTACTACTGGACACTCTTCATTTTTTTCACAGTTGTTGCCATAAAGGAAAACTTCTAAAGCCAAAATCTAAATAAATTAAGGGGGTGCAGGCAGTAACATCAGATGGTTGGAGATTGATGAGTTTACAGACAGATTTAAAGCTCACCAGGTGTGCACAGCTGGGTTTCCTTGAACTGTTCTGGAAGGCTTTGGAACTCTACACCTATTCGAGTGTGATAAATTCCTGCTCGCTTTAAAGCACTCATGCTGAAAAAATTTTTGGTGGCATTTTTCTTCCCTTCTCCCACCAAAAAAAAAAGATTCTGGGTGAGTAACATTTCAGCACATTCATAAGTGTATCTATATAAAGATCAACTACACAGCTGCATGCTTTGAGGGAGATTTCATTTAAAATGTCTCTCTCTAAATCAGGTTAATGAGAGATGTTTTCCCCACCAAAAAGCAAAAGCCAAAATACACAAGTTTTACTTGTGCTCTAGCCTTCCCTCAGTTTGCAAATTTACTGTTTTCTCATGTTGAGCTTTTTGGCTTTCATGTCAAGATGAGACACATGCACACAGCATTTTGACTGATGAGAGATGGGATCATCAAGTGACAATTTTCTGGCCTTAGATTTCTAAAGCACAATTTGCTGTAGTCACCAGAAACTCACTGAATTAGGCTCAAGAGACTGGAGAAGCTTTAAGAGAAATTCACGGGGGATTATCTTCTGCTACGAACATTTCATTGTTATTATACGGCTGGAAACTATTGCTATTGTTTTCACCTCTTCATGTGAAAACAAGTGAGGGCAAAACTTCAAGTTTGGGTACTTACTCAAATGCATTTGAGCTGAAATCAAGCTAGAAGCTCCACATGACAAGGTCATAAAGGTGCCTGGTAATTATATGTTTCACAGTACTGTCTCTTACAACTTTCTGTATTTATTTATCCTTCTCAAGTGATGAAGCCACTGATAGAATTAATAGAAAATCTCTTTTACAAGTTTTCCAAGCACATTCTAAAAGGTGTGTTTAGACTCAAAAGAGTGCAGTAATTATTTAACTTTATTTCACAGCTGGCCAAAATGAAGCATCAGGATTTCCTGTGACCTTCCAATGAACGTAAAGTGTGTTAAGCAACAGAGCAGGAGTCCTGACTTTAAAGTCTCCATCTCATTCTCATACAAATACAAGCAGAAGGGTACAGTTTAGTCCCACAGATGAAGTTACACAATAGGCTGCTACTACCCAAAGCAGTGTATTTGTTTCTCACTCCTCTTCCCCAGCCTCTCCCGGCTGCGCTGTTGTCACATCCCCGCACTCATCAGAATCTGCTCAGACCCCTGAGCTGATCCAACCCAGCAACCTGGGGAGAAAAACTGTTCACGTTTCTGCCAAATTCCTTTTCACACAATTTAGCATGTGGGATCAGCTCAGTGGAGCTGCCTGAGAAGTAGCAGAGCCAGTGCAAGGGAAGGACCGGGCACAGGTGACTGGGCAGGTACAGAAGAAACAAGGAGCAGATCATCTCCATTCATCAGGCACAAGCCATTAGATGAGTTCAGCCTTATCACTAGACCATGATGTTTGATTTCCAGTAAATCCTTACCTTTGTCTGAATGTGTCAACTTAATTGGGAACTCATCATTGCAGATTAGTACAATATGTGCTGTCTTTAGCCAACAGAGAAAACAAAATCCCAGACTTGGCCTGACTGGTTTCGTTAACGGCAATACATCCAATTAATTCTGCACTCCAAGGCTATGAATATCCTTCATACTCAGTATGTTTTGTTGAGAGAGCACCCTGATGAAATATTAAATTGTACTAAAGTAACGATACAATGATTTTTTGCTTCCTGGACACTAATGCAAAGGTACTGGGTTGGGAGTCAGCTTACGTATCTTTAATTCCCTGAATACATAAATTCAATTTCTTTGTTTTTTCAATGTGTTTGCTGTAATCTCCTTTGACTATAGAATATCCAAAAAAGGCAGTAGTTGAGAGTCTGATTTTTGCTCATATTTTTACCATGACAGGGTTAAGGATTCTACCCAAAACACAGCCCCTCTCTGTGTAAATGATGTATCACTCATCAGTGGCAACAGACCAGCCCTGATCTACTGGACAATCCTGTTTGGCCCACTGTGTCTTCTGCTATGGCCCCACAGTGAAACAGCTGGTTCTGGCACTGCAAGGTGTCAGACTCTTGTAGTGCTTATACCAGTGCAGATTCTTAGGCAGAGGAACCAAAGGGGACAGGATGGTGTAGGGTACATTTTGTCTCTGCTTGTTTCTGTCAAGTGGTCTAGAGCTGTCCTGTAAAGCTAGCACGGAAATCATGGGATCCCTCCAAAGCATGATAGTTGTCTTTTCCTCTATCAATGCAGCGAGATGCCTTCCACTCCATTTTATATTTAAAAATCACTTACAGGGAATTGGAATGGGAAGCTCTCAGCAATGGTGTTGAAACGGTGGAGTTATGGTGTGGTAGCTTTGGTGAAGAAGGCAGCGAAGAATCGGTCATCTCCTCAATATCTGAATGAGAAGATGCTGACTTGGGAGATTTCTTTTTACCAAAAGCTTGCTTGAAGGAGCTGCGTAACTGAAAAAACAAGACCACAACAGGAGGCACGTCATTAAGAATGAAAACAGGCCAAAAAAATCACAGAATAAAAACTCTAGCATGCAAATACTCCAAAAGATACAGCCATACTCACGTATTTTAATACAGGTTAAGAAAAGAATAAAAAAGCTTTTTTCCCCTTAACTATTTTATGAGATTAATAAGGTCAATAGGGCTGGATATCAATGCTTCCTAAGATAACAATCTCATAGCAAATTCTGCTCAGTGCAACAAGCTTTACAGCGATGGTGCAGCAACTCGCAGCTCTAATGTAACGTGGCTCAGCCGAGGTTAATGATGTTGGAACAGTTAGTGATGTAAATGGATAGGTTAGCTTTGTATCTCATAGTTTAAAGTAGGTCTTCCTTACCTCATTGACCTGCCGGAGGAAGCACAAGCAAAAGGAAGTGGGGGAAGGAAAAAAGACATGTTTTAACAGATAAAGCCAGTGATAAGGAAAGCTTTGGACTTCTACGACAAACATGGCCAATAATCAACAAAGACCAACAGCTACTTTAAAACTGGAACCCTGTATTTTCTGAAACCAGGTGTTTCAAACAACATATGGTCATTTGTTTGCGTAACTTGAGGGAGCCAGCGGGCCGAAACCTCTTGGCCATTTAAATTATATTTTCTCCTGAGCTCAGACCAAATGTTTTGGCTAACAGCCAAGTTAAGATTGTGTTTTTCCTTGCAGGAAATGGTATTTTACCAGGTGACAAAAATCTTCTCTACCTACTGGCAACTGCAATAACCTCTTTAAACGTGACAGCTATTTTCCCAATAACAAAAAGAATGAATATTCATGTGATTAAACCGATGTTATCCCAAGTGTCCAATGCTCTTAGATACATGGTTTAACTTTTAGGCTTTGTGGTGTGGAGTCAGGTTTTGGACTTGAGAGTCCTCATGGGTCCCTTCCAACTCAGGATACTCTGTGAACATTTTTTAACACTATCACAAATTACATGTTGCAAACAGGCTGGTTTAATATGAGCTGAAAGCTATTTTTAAACTAGACAAAGACTACTACAGTGAGAAATGTTGAAAATCTGGTGTTTCAGCCATGAATGGACAGCTGCATTGTTTCTATAAGTAACAAAAAGATCATGGCTAAGAACTGTCTTAGTACGTTTGGAATGAACAATGTGTGAATCAGACTCAACTTACTTTTTAGTAAATTACTGATTTAATTTTCAATTTTCATTTTACAGCAATGATGTACTGGTTTTTAATAACAACATAAAATACTGTCCTGTTTCCTCTACTTCATGAAAACTTTATTTCTTTTTATAATAAGGAGACGTTTCCTTAACCTTCTTTAAAAATAGTCATCTGATGAATAAGAAGTGTAGGCTGGTGTTGGATAATATCTGCTTGGTGATAATAACAAAGAATAGGAGTTAAAGCAAAAAATTTAAATTGTTTAACTTAACTAAGGCTTAATCATTACAAAACATTTGTGGCACAAGTTAAGAGTTGCTAGCAATTTAACAGCTACAGCAATTTACGTTGTCTATAACTAAGGCATAACCCAGCACAAGAAGGATTTGGAGATGACGTTATTTCCATCCGACCAATCATTTAAGGGGCAGAGTGAAAATACTTCTGTTATGAAGGAACTGGCAAGATATCCCAATGAAACCACGGGAATAGGAGAGGAATAAAACCAAGAACCTGCTCGGGAAGCTGTTTCTTACACTTCAGGAGCTTCTTAAACATTTCTGAGAGGACACTGTGCAAATACAAACCAATCTTTTACCAGCTCATACACCATTTTGTAGCTATACAGATTTACTGGTACATCCAAAAGATCCAGGGAGATTTAAATTCAGTGGGAAGAAAGGGATGGATGGCTTTACTGGCTAGAGTAAAGGATCTAGAGACTTTAGTCCAAACTACAATGAGACTAGTTCACTAAGGCAGTTATGGTCTAATTCAAAATGGAGTTTAATATAATGTACCTTTCCTCCAGTACAGGGTACCTTGCACACAGTACATGACAAGCAAAGAAGGAAAAATGGGAAATGAAAGGTAAATATTGCAAAATCTTGCAAAGTACATGTCCATCACAATAATTTTTTAAAGACTGGGGTTATTTTTTGTTACAGAACTCCATGGTCAGGTTCAAAACAGAGTTCTTGAAGTGTTTAACATGTTCACTTATGAGCCAAGAAAAAACAACAATAAGAATGAGCTCCCATTGTGGATTTGTTTTACTTTAATAACAGACATCGAGTTTTCCCTAAGGGGTTGGACACCATATTACTTTTAGCCAGAATTGATCTTTGACAGCTATTTCTAATTTAAGACCGGTCTTCTGGCTGTTCAGCTAAAATTCAATCCTAGGCAGAGTCAACACAAGCATACACATCACTTACGACTCAATCAAACCTTCAAAAGAGAGTTTACACAGGATTTAAACAGTGCGTAGTCCTTGTGCTGACCTGCTGCACGGAGGGAGGAAGGAGGAGCCGAGTGGCTTGATTTCACTGTGCACGTTCTGACAATTTTACATAAAACTCACTCAATATGTTCAAACACACTCACCCAGTTCTTCCTCTTCTTTTTCTTTGAATCGCTCTCGATGTTGCTCCCCACACTGGAGTGACTGGTAGCACTGTTAATACTGGAGACGCTATCCGAGGAGTGCTGCCTTCGGATCCGCAGGTCGGTGGGTTGAGCAGCTCCAGGTCCTGCATATGAAATGAAGGTGGTGTCAAAATTGTGTAAGAAATGTGATACATGTGTGAATGCCTGGGATAAGTAAGAGAAGTGAGATAAGATGGGACTGCGTTCAGGTCTTATATTGGAAATTACTGAAAAAGATAATAAAGCCAAGGGCCTGACAGCTCTGAAATGGGGATCTCTGCTCCCTGCTGCTTCACATCAGTGTCTAGACAGGTGAATTACTAAATGCTTACAGCAAATTCAGTGAGCTCACACTGATGGTGGAAAAGCTTTGTTAAAATGCCCTCTCATGTGCCCAACATGTTCATTTACTCCCGTAGAACTGGCCACACTATTTACACAGATACCCATCTCAAATCCCCACATGATACTAGAACAAATAAGTAGAGCATGGTGATAAGACAAGGCTGATCTCCGATGGTTGCATCAGCTATTACCAAGAGGTCTAAAGTCCCATGAGCACTGCACTGTTGCTCTATGTGGTGCTCGCTTCCCACCTTTGCAGTTGAGCTCAGGTGTGTTGATGACTCCATTGATGGCAGCCTGGGCAGCAGCATTTTGCTTCTTCAGTAGTTCAATAGTCTTCCTTAACTCGTTCAGTTCTGAGTCCTTCAATAACAAAAAAACCCAAAACAGTGATATGTAGGAAAATGCATATGGTACCTAACTGCTCCAAAGAACCCACATTTCAATCTGAGCATTGGTAGTGAATAGATAGAGAATTTATAGAATATATATGTACAAGGAGATGAAAATGAGGTCTGGTTTACCTGGGGAAGTGCACCCTCAACAGGCTGCAAAGTAGCTTGGTTATGACAATATTTAAAAACGTACATGTTCTGTAATACAGAGGTAACGCATATTCAAGTATACTCTCCAAAAACCCGATGTTGCCTATCTTGCAAGGATTTTTCTTAATGTTTCTCTTGAACATGCATACATGTGGATGCATTGGGAAGACACTTATTACAAAAATATGCAATTCTGAAGACTTGTGATCAAGGAAACAATCTATAGCAATAAGCCGATTAGTTATCACAACATCCCAGTGAAGAAAACAAGTATTCTATATAAAATTTTTATTGCATTTTACTCCATCACCACAATTGAGGAAATTAAGGCAAACAGTGTATGTGGTGATGCTGTTTTTTTTTTCTCCCCACAACTACAAAAGGAGCATGAGCAGCAATGGTGGAAACAGAAGTTAAAGACTTCCCCAAATACTTTTCAAGCTTGCCTTTTGTTCCGCTGTCATTGTCAGGCTCTGCAGTCTGATTGTCATGTTCCCCAGGCTCTGCTCAAATGCCGCCACCAGGTGAGCCTGAAAGTTCAACCATACAGAAGTTGTTTGTTCCATCCTCCCAAAACAAGAACATTTTGGCAGGTATTTAAATGGACCACCTCCTGCACTGCATTGTTTCTTGTGTAAATATCATGAAGAAAATCACACTGATTAGAAAAGGTCAAAGGGGTAAAGCACATGTTGTTAACACGTTTGTAAACAAATTATCAGGAACAATTTAATTGTGGAAAATTAGAAATGTCAAGGGTAATAGACAAATTTCAGCATTTTAGAAAATGACAGCCCTTTCACATAAAACTACTGCTAGCAGCACACTATGAAATGATGCAATTTTAGGCTATAAACCTTGCCCTGCTCGGCAGCAGCTGCTACCAACCGCTTTACAAAGTCCAGATGCAGGAGTAACGCTGTGAGCTGACACATCCGTAGGAGGTTTCCTGGAGGTGCCTCCTCAGTCAGCTGCTACATCCACTTCTTTGATACCGTGATATCAGTAGCCAGGACAGTTGTCTTAGACATACTCTAACACAGCAGCAAAGTGGGACTTTTTTATCCCACTCATTTGTAATCGCAACTTGAATTCAATTGAACCTGTAATTCTCATTTAATTTCTAAAACGTGCAATCCTACATTCGTAATACACTGAGAACAAAAACACCTCCTGAGTCCCTAGGAGTTAGGGTCCTTTGAAGATCCACATCTCAAACTAATGCAGTTCATGTACTTTTCTCAGCTGCTTAAAGATGAATGTAAAAGACATTTTGCCACTTTCTTGAAACAGAGAGCCATATCAGATTCAATTTATATTTTTTTAAACATCTCACAGATTAAGTGACTGAAGTTCTTAAGAGACGCTTTGTTCCCTGAAAGTATTCCTGAAAACCAATAAAATCCTTTTGTGCCTTTTTAGTATCTAGCCAGGTCCCAAATCTATTGTAAACAAGAACATGAAAAGACCTCCTATCACAAAATGTAGAGAGGAAAAAAAGATCCACACACCCATATTTCTAAACATCTTCTGCTGCTCATTTTTGAAATCAGACTGTACCTTTGACTTTTTATGTGGGCCATTATTAGCAAATGTAAGGTTACTTAGTGACAGTTTTCAGGTAGCGCTCACATTGCTTAGGTAACTCTTGCCACAAAGCTTTTCAGAAAAAGTTTTAAGTCTTTTCCCAAAGAATATAAAAAACCCCCAAAACATCACTCTTAAGTTTTAGGAGGATACCCCTAAAAGTAAAACAAAATAGAAAACAGTAAATAAAATTTTAAGCAAGTTTTTGGACAGGGGAAAGCCAGGCAGAAACTTCCCTCCAACTAGATCACTATTACGGATATTTAAGGCAAAAAGATGCTGGAGGTCACTGAGGTGGAGATTCTCAGTGTGATACCCAACAGGAGAATGCTGAAAGCCAAGTCAGCCAGCTCAGTCCACAGATGCCAGCAGAGCAGGATAAGGACAGAGACAGGACTACTGCAGCATTGTAGCCAGCTTCTGTTAGAAGCTTTATCAGCTGAGATACCTGCATCTAACCCAAAGACTTCTCCAATATTTGAGTGTACCTTGCTTGCAACCAAGATTGTAAGGTCCACCTGCTAAATATCATCCAAAACTTCCCAGAGCTTGGCTAATTACCCTTTTTTCTTTTCCCTCAAAGGATGAGAACGCAATGTGGATTTTATTAAGGACATCGTCTAAGAATTAAAAATGACTGAGAAGTAACAAGAAGGAAAAGTAGATTGAGAAGATAGAAAGCAGCTTGATAAAAGGGTACCCTATTTCTAGGGCCATGACATGGCACTGTTTTATAGGTATCTATATATATAGCTATCCATCTATAGATACACATAGAAACGTAGAATCATCTAGGTTGGAAGCGACGTTCAAGTTCTTCTAGTTTAACCATCGACCTAAATCTGACAGAAAAACCCAACAAACCATCACTAAACAATGTTCCCCTACCATGTCAACTAATTTTTGAACACCTTTTGATGGTGCCTCAACCACTTCCCTGGGCAGCTCATTCCAAGGCCTGACAACCCTTTCAATGAAGAAATTTTCCTAATATCCAACCTGAACCTCCCTTGGCACAAATTGAGGTCCTTTCCTCTTGTCCTATCGCCTGTAACTTGGGAGAAGAGACAGACACCCACCTCTCTACACCACCCTCCTTTCAGGTAGTTGTAGGGAATGAGAAGGTCTCCCCTCAGCCTCCTCTTCTCCAGGCTGAACAACTCCAGCTCCCTCAGCCTCTCCTCAGAAGACTTGTTCTC